>PVKA01003500.1:0-109197 GCA_004027165.1 Ctenomys sociabilis
AGCACGATCTTTTTGTTGCTAGCTATTGCAAAATGGAATGAAGGACACTGATT
This sequence comes from Ctenomys sociabilis, assembly GCA_004027165.1. NCBI lineage: Eukaryota > Metazoa > Chordata > Mammalia > Rodentia > Ctenomyidae > Ctenomys > Ctenomys sociabilis. The sequence continues at coordinate 54 of PVKA01003500.1, forward strand.
CAGTTGATGAAAACGATAAGCAAGCTAATTGTTTTCAGTGGGTAACACAATCTTACTGCTTTAACAGAAGTTTCATTTCAAAGAGGATTTTAAAAAACTATGTACAAAGGCCATGCAAGAGCATAGGGGCAAGAAGCAGTGCCAGACAGGCCTGTCCCAGTCCAGCACCACCACTGAGAGGATGCATCACCTCCCATCCAGCCACAGGACAAACTTTCCTCACGTGATTCATGGCTGATAGATATGGACCATCTAGCACGGGCCTAGCATCTCTCCAGAATCAATCTTCTAAAAAAACACTACACATCTCTACAAGGTAATCTGAATTTTATGTGCATATCTCATGTGTTAATATAGTTACTATGTTGAACTACAAGGACAGAGGAAGAGAAAAAGACCAGATACCTAGCATGCCTTTCTTTGTTCTTAACTTAGGTAAAGCTGAACTCCAAAACATAATTCAGAGAGCAGTGCTTGAAAACCAAAGTTCACTATCCTGAACACAAATAATTAAATTCAGTACAGATTACTGAAAAGGAAATACAATCCTATAAGGCTTACCATGTATCTGTTGGTCACCAGATGAGCTAGCTTTCCTATCCTAGGCTCAATGCCCTGGACTAACAGAAAGGCGGGAGGGAAGAGTGGAAGGTGGAGTGGCAGCCGTGTTCTTTCGGGGAGGCTGTGTGGGCACTCATGAAAGATCATATCCAGAGCCTTCACACTTATCGGGCTGGGCTCATACTTGCAATCCTGCTTCAGTAAGAGTCCTGGGACTATAACCATGAACCATCACAACAGGGCAGTAATGTTCTCGGTTATAAAAATCTCTTTTAGAGATAATTTAGCATAATGGGTACCTCCATTTAATGAACTTTTTTTTTTATAAAGAACTTTCCCAAAACTGAGGTTTACAAGAACAGAATTAGAAGGACATAGTTACCATTTTCATTATGCCGATCCTGAACCAAGTGCTGATACACAGAATCTGGAACTTCAGACTGACGGTAGTACCATTTGACGTTCATGAGTAGATGGTCCCTCTTACTCTGAAAAGGAAAATCTAACAGCATTAGGAACAAGATTGCAGTGCCCACAAGTGCATATCATACTCATGATCAAAAGCCTCTGTACACAAGTATTCTGGCTTACCAGCAACACTAACATCAAGACTTCAACCATGACACGGGGCTTTCCCCCCCCACCAAAAAAAAAAAAAAAAAAAAAAAAAAAAAACCAGCCACAGAACCCTTCTTACCCTACCCATCAAAGTGGTTTATGTCAAAAAAACAAGTGATCAAACTTTAAGCTATGTATCATCTTCTGAGTTTCATCAACTAATTCATGTAATATCACATTTTTATTTAACATTAGCTACATAAAGCTGGCTGTGGTGACACATGCCTATAGTCCCAGCACAGGAGGGTGGGGGCAGGAGACCACGGACACCAAGGCAGGAGGACTGCCACAAGTTCGAGGTCAGCCTGGCCTACACAGTGAGTTCAAGGCCAGTCTGAACTGCACAGCAAGATCCTGTCTATAAAAACCAATATAAAGAAAGAATCACCTCTGCAGTACTACAAAAACCCTTAATTATCTTGTTAAAACTTACGAAGAACAAGCTAGAAGGAACTCACCCAGCAAGACCTTACAGGAAGCCCCTCCTCTCCAAGGCTAGGCTGTAACACACCCTATATTGGAGCTTCCCTTTGCTTTGCTGCCAGACTATTTATTCTGCAGTTATTGTCATGCACCAAGGAACAGAGGAGGCTATGGGTGACAATGGCGGGTGAGGAAGGTACCAGGGGACGGGGAACCTAGTCTTATTTACCTCTGGATCCCCATTAGTACATAACTACAGATGAGTAATGAAGACTTATTTCTATGTTAGCCATTGTCTCATAAATGCCATGTCTTTAGGGGTTAGCTTTGCTCCCAGTTCATCAAAAAATGAGGGATAAAACACTGCACTCCCACTTGAAGGCCATGTGTGCGGCCACAGTGTAACCTGCATCCTCTATGCACTTGGTCATGGAACAGCCCAACAAGAAGTGCACCAAGGTGCCAAGGACACTATTCAACTTAGGTGGAGGCTGCACAGACCTCCCAGGGAGAACACAGTGTCACTCTTTTTTTTATTTTCTTTCTTTTGGTGTGTGTTGGGGGAGGGTGTTTGTTTTTGAGACAGGATCTTGCTATGTAGTTCAAGTTAGTCTTGAACTCACTATGTAGTTTAGGCTGCCTTCAAACTCCCAGCAATCCTCCAGCCTCAGCCTCCCAAGCGGTGAGGTTACAGGCATATACCACCACACCCAGCTTGTAGTGTTACTCTTCCTTGCAGCTTCTACCTTTTCATCACAAGCCTGCAGGTCAGAAATCAATGTGAGCTAAAATTCAAGCAATGCCTCATATTTACAAAGAAAATGGCTAAATCCTGCAGTAGGTAAAGAGCCCATATTAACGAAGGAAAACGCTTCCTACTTTATTGAAAGGTAACAAACACAGGCTGCACTAAGAGACCAAGAAGTTAAAAAAAAAAAACTTTGAAAAAAACAAACAGAAAAACCTTTGCTAAAATACTTCTGCTATTAGAAGAACCAGAAAGGCAGGGAAAGGCCATAAGTCTTGACAGAGTTCAAATGTGCAGACAGGCTACTCCAAATAATGCAGTATAAAACACCAAACTTCTTTATCTGCAAATAACTATGGAACAGACATGCCTACCAAAACTTCGTATCAACACAGTTCTGACCAGGACAGTCCACATGCACAGACAGTGGCTCTACATGATGCAGTCTTTTGCATTTATCCATTTGGGCTTTCACATTGGATAAAAAATTATTCTGCATTCTCTATTCTGCATATGAAGATAACAAACCAATGTACAGTGTTGTATGCAGAATTTAGAGGAAGAAGCAATCTCAGGGGTGGAATATGGAAGCTGAACAACTGCACAGAACAAATGAAACGACTTAAGTGGGATTCTTTCTAAGCAAAGGAGAAGACCTGAGAGAAAAACAAAGCCTAAGACATATCCAGGCCCACACAGCCCTCTGTGTGCAGCACCTTGGGGTAATAACAGGAGAAACAGCATCCTGCCTCAGGCTGGCCTCCACTGAGCAACAGAGCAACTAAGTCTTTTAACTCCTAACTAAATATACAAGCAGAGAGGTCCACACGCTGGGCATGGAGAGAATGGCTAGAGGATATAGGAAACCAGAATATTACTAGCCCTGAAATACCCCATCACCATATGCATTATTTTGCCAAGAACTTAAAACATTTAGAGGGAAAATTATTTACTCCTCTCCTCTGCTTCTTTACTAGGAAAAAAATGACAAAAAGTAGGACTAGGGTGCCAATACTCACTATGGAAACAAAAGTAAAACTCACTATGGAAGGAAAAGTATAGCCGACAAGCACTGACCAGGAAAGAAAACCGGAGGGAGATGGAAAGAACAGAGCCTATGGGAGTGTTCAGGAATGAACTCACTTAAACACAATGTACTGCCTGATGCACTCCTGATATCTTGGCCAGGTGACTCTCATACAGCACCCCTGATTTCTGGCCTCCAAATGCCAGTGGCACCCCTCCCCAGTAGGACAACCAACAATGCCTGGACACATTATCAAATATCCCTCTGAGGACAGAACCGCCCCTAACTGAAAACAAGAGTAATGCAATTCAAGATCTTTTCAGGAAATCAAAGCTTAGAATGCTAAGAATTAACCCAAGCTCAAGTGCTTGGGGTGGGAACACAGACAACTGCAAAGAATACTGAAAGCTCAATGCACTTTAAATCCCAGGGCCACCAATTCCAGCTACGGGACCCTGAGCACGTACTAAGAGATTTCCAAGCCTGTCCTCTCCTGCAAAATGAGGATAGGGAAACCCCTAAAAGAATTACTGCAACACTTAAAAGGACAACATCTGAATGAGCAGATACTTTGTTAAAAGTGACTACAACCTGGGCCTCAGAGAATAATTTTAAGAACTATGAGGAGAGACATACAAGTTATTTCTCGGGGCCAGGGAGATAGCTCAGTAGAATAAGCGCTTGCCTGGCAAGTACAAGGGCCAGTTCAATCCCCAGTTCCACCAAAAAAAAAAAAAAAAAAAAAAAAAAATCCAAGTTATTTTCCATCTAAACATGCCTCCCAAGTCCTATAGTTACAGGTGTGTGCCACCTTGCCTAGCAGTGGGGTTGTTTTAAAATATTTTGGAATATAGGGCTGGGGAGATAGCTTGGTGGTCTGTGTGGCTGCCTGGCAACTGCAAGGACCCACATTTGATCCTTAATACCATATGCTGCGCTGTCCCCAAAACTGGACATGTCGGTATGCCTACAATCTGAGTGCTGGGGAGGCTGAGACCGGATCACTGTGAGTCCAAGCTGCGGAGTTAGACTCTGTACCAAATAGATAGATAGATAGATAGATAGATAGATAGATAGATAGATAGATAGATAGATAGATAGATAGTTCAGGCAGTTTTTTTTTTTTTATCCAAGATACATGCCCTGAATTTCTCAGCACTTAACTGTCTAACTCATATGGGCCTGGACTGATACAGACCTGAAAGGTAGATAGCCATGATAAAGAAGGGCATGGGTTCTGAGGTTTCAGGTCCTCCAACAAAAACTTGGGTAGTTTTGCAAAATAGGGTGTTTTTTTTTTTTTTTTTAAAAAAAGCTTTTTTTTTTTTTTTTTTAAGAATAAAATAATACTCAGCTAGTTAAAAAAAAAACATGGTGTCATGAAAAGATGATGCAGAGCTCTACCTACTTTCCTAAATCATACAGCACTGCTTAACAGAGGACAGGGGACCTGAGATCTGCCAGCAGCCACAGCAATTGATCTCAAGTCTGTGTGAATGAAGCTTTTCAGATTTCTGCAACACACTGAAGATGTCAAGGGCCGGCCAAAAAGCTCAGCGGACTAAAGTGCCTACAAGCAGGCTCAGGGTCTGGGGTTTGATCCCCAGGCATGCCATGCTGGCTCCGCCCCCAGGGCACGCTGAGGACAATTGAGACTGGGCATTATGGTGGGCAACTATAATCCCAGCTCTTGGGAGGCTGTAAACAGGTGGATCACTATGAGTCCGATCTAGTAGTGAGACCCTGAACACCAGGTAGACCCTTCCCTGAAATACAAAAAGATTAGAATATATTGAAGATGGCTGGAAACCTGAAGCACCACAGAAATGCCAGGTACAGTGGCTGGCATTTACAAGTGTTTGGGCTTTTTTCTTCTTCTTCTTTTTAAAACAAACCAGTGATTTAAGCAGCCTCAGTTTTGAAGTCATTTCTCTGTCATTCTGACACCAGTGCACTCACTAGTGACATACATCACTGCTCTGATGTGTGTATCTGAGATTTAAAGGCAGCTGACATGCAACAAATATTGTTGAATTTATGTGATTTTGTTTATTGAAATTCTGTATCGTTTCTAAGTTTTAAATTATCATTATTTTGTATTCTTTTCTTGTATTATCTTTTAAAATGAAAAAATAATAATAAAGGCAACTGATAGGCTAATGGACTTCCTAACGCAGTAATACACAATTACCAGATAGGGGCAGCATTGTGTTAAAAAAGACTCCAGAATCTTCATTCCACAGACAAAACAAGAAGGAAGAGATGCTCAAGGTAAACAAAAGTTTCAAATAAATTCATTGCCATAGGCACAGCATTTCTAGATAGGGCAATAATCCAACCAAAGATGAAACACCTATAAAAGGAAGGCAATGTGGAGTGCTTCCAAGTGAATCAGACTAAAATTGCATGATCTAGGATTATAGTTCTTTTTGCAGCCACTAATTCCTTCTCTGGGTCAAGGAGTTCCCAAGATGATTTCTGCCAGTGCTTAGGTGTTTGCATCTACGAATCTCAGAGGACACGCCTATCAAGCACAAAGCATGGGTGGGAGCAGCCCTCCCCAGCTCCAAAAGCCCGCCAGGACAGGAGCCAGGGCCTAATGCTGGTGGCGAGTCTCAGCTTTCCTGGCTGCTCGGTCAGTCCTGCCCGCAGCTAGGGCAGCCACGCTGGGTGGTGCCCATGGCGGGGAAGGCTCAGCTTGCATGCGGAAGGCCCTCATCTTTTTCGGTCGCTCCCAGGGAGCGAGGGAGCATGCTGAATGTTTTCCTGAAGTCACACCATGGAGACAAGGAGAGAACCGAGTTCATCGCCTACCCCCACCTCCACATCAGGACCAAGCCTTTTCCTTGGCGAGATAGTAACCACACTCTGTTCCATAACCCTTGTGTGAATCCACTTCCAACTGGCTGTGAAGATGAATGAAAAGAACCTGGACCATCATTACCCAGGCACAGGACAGCACGGCTCTAACTTAAACCATTACTCTGCACTATGGACCAGAAAAGCGTATGGGACCTTAAGCTCACCTTCCTTACTTGTGTCAAATGGTGACCATCATACTGATCTTCCATCTCTTTGTTTCTGCAAGAGATAGCCTAAATAAATAACTTAAGACTCAAGAGAAAGAGAAAAAAACAACAACACAATACCACCATAAGAAATTCTCACCTAACTCCTCCTCTTTACTCGTCAAACATAGACAATCACAGAAAACTTAAGTTAGAAGTAAATTCAGAGATCATTTGATTCAGCCCAAACTATCTGGGTTTGAGTCCTGGCTTTGCATCTTATTAACCTGCACGCAAATAACTTTTAAGCCTCAATTCTCTCACATACTAAGTGTGGTAAAATAATAGTCCCCACAAGTTTCACTCGTTCTGAATTTAAGACTATGGTAGGACAATAACAGCAATATAAAAATAAGGTATATGAAACCAGGGGATGGCAAAGCATATCAAATGCTTCTAACAAAAATGCATTGTTTACTAGTGATGTGATTATACAACGGTGCTGAAGCCAGTATTTTTTTTTTTTCTTTTTGAGACAGAGTCTCACTATGCAGTTCAGGCTGGCCTTTAAGCTCACTTTGTAGCTCAGGCTGGTCTTGAACTCACAACAATACTCCTGCCTCAGCCTCCGAGTGCTGGGATTACAGGCATGCGCCACCACACCCGGCTGAAGCCAGTATTTTTGTAATTTATAATTTAAGGAAATTACACTGTCCTACTCCAAGACATAAAACATCTCTCCTCAGGTTTAAAAAACAGACACACTCTGTGTAGGGATATGGGGCCATTTCCATACAGTTTTTGAAAAGTCAGAACTGAAGTTAAACTTTCTAAGCTGTGAATAACTGATTAGTACAGACCAGAGAAGAAGAGCGAAGGGAGACAAAAAAAGCCACCAAGGGCCACCAGGAGGCTACTGCTCAAGGACAAAGGAACTCACTTTATCAATGCCACATGACTCAACTGTCCCGCTCATCCTAAAGACACGCACCAGGTCCAAGGCTGAGGAATAAATTTGCTTTCTTAGACACCTCTGATGATTATTGATGCAGTTTTTGTTGACTTTTAATACCCAATCTGGGCGTTTCCCAGGACCAGTCTTACTATCTTTGGGAAAATGTTTTACTGAAACACTGAACGGTGCACATGCAACAAAAGGGGCCTCTAAGTGAGCGACCAACAGGACAATCTGCCAGCCACACTAGGAGCAGCAGCAAAATCGAATGTATTTATTGGGGATTCAAAATTCTAATAATCCAAAGCCTGATTTGAAAATCATTGAAAATCATTGAAACTGGAGTTTTGTTTTTAAGCCAACACAGGCAGAGGAGGAAATGTGGGTTACAGGCTGACATTTGTATGCAGTATTGTTAAGAAGGTAACTTCTGAAGAAACTTTTCATGTATTCCCACAGCATATCAACAGAAAGTTGAAGGCCTGTACTAGGGATGTGCCACACAACTGAGTGCTGGAGCAGACCTGTAATCTGAGCACCAGAGAGGCCAAGCCTCGATTTGGAGGCCTAGTGAAACTCTGCCTCAGGCAGAGAAAGGCTGATGACTGAACTCTGGAGCTCAGTGCACAGAAGTCCTTGGTGTTTTTTGTTTTGTTTTGTTTTTAGCGGAACCAGGGATCGAACTCAGGCCTTTGCGCTTGCCAGGCAAGCATCTATTCTACTGAGCCATCTCCCCAGCCCTTGTTGCTCAACCCTGCACTACCTGATAGGTGCCATCAAATTTCAAAGGCTGACTCCACCACTGAGCACAGGTGCTCCCAGAGTCACTGTGGGATACAACGTGCTGCAGCAACTGCTTTAAAGAAGCATTTCAAGAAGTGAAAAATTTTTGTTTAACTTCTCTGAGATAATATGCACAACGTAATAACTACTATTAATCTTACTTTGTTATGAAATGTTTTTTTCAAAAAAGTAATGAAATTCAGAGGCATTCCAACCCTGCTGAGCCCACTTCCATAGACATGCCCTGACTGCTTATTAGGGTATCATCCCACTAGGTAAGCTTTCCATGTGGCCAAGTGATCATATTCACCAACCCTGTGGATAATCATCAGGGTTGATTAAGGAGCAACCGAAATGAAATCAGGCCCTACAATACCACTATCCAAAAAGATGTGAGTTAATGTGCTAAAAAGATGTAAGAACTACCACTACAACACGGCTCGTAACAGCCAAGTAATAGAATCTACCTAAGGGTGCACCAACAGATGAACAGATATAGGGCCAGCCAAATAGCTCAGCTGATTAAAACATCTGCAAGCAGGCGCAAGGGCCAGGGGTTCAATCCCAGGGGGCGTGCTGAGACATCAATTGAGGCTGGGCCTGGTGGAAGCACCTGCAATCCCAGCTCTTGGGAGGCTGTAAACAGGCGGATCACTATGAGCCTGATCTAGTAGTGAGACCCTGAACACCCTGTAGACTCTTCCCTAAAATACAAAATAATGATGATGATGATGATGATGATGATGATGATGATGATGATGATGATGATAGATAACAAATATTTCACACAGACAGACACACACAGGAATACTATTTAGCCTCAAAAAAAGGAAATTGTCTTTTGTGACATCACAGATAAAACTGAAAGACACAAAAAGTGAAGTCAGCCACAGAGATATAATTACTACATGTTCTCATTATATGCAAAATGAAAAATAACCAGACTCATACAATGAGTCAGATGGCAGTCACAGTGTGTATGGGAAGGGAAAGTTGAAAGATGATAGTTTAAGGGGTACAAAACCTCAGGAAGACCAAGGTACGTTTTCTTGGAGGATGGACATTGTGTAGTTGCTGAACAGTGGAAATTACAACATATTATACATTGTAAAACTGCTAAACAATTTCAAATGTTCTCGCCACAAAAAATGATAGCTATGTGAACTGAAGGATGTTAATTTTCTTGATTTAGTTATTTTGCTTTACATCTATAAACTGTAACATCACTATGCACTCCATAAATATATACAATCATATAAACTATCAATCACCAATGAATTAAATATTTTGTAAATGAAACCAGATAGGAAGTATCCTGTAATATTTTAAGCTATTGCTCTACCCCTAACAGGTTAGGAGCTTAACATTTTGTGTATCTGTATGATATTAATATGCTTGATAGCCATATTAGCTGAAAACACCGAGAAACTGATACAGAAAACTTAAAATAGGGCAGTTTTTAATAATTTCATTATAAGAAAAGCAGTAACATTGTCCACAGTGTCTCTGTCTCTCTGTCTCTGTCTCTCTCACCAGGGATCAAACTCAGGATCTTGTGCTGGCCAGGCAGATGCTTAAACCACTGAGCTATCTCCCCAACCCAACACACAGTCTTTCTCAAAGGAAAGAAAGGATTTTAAATACACTTTTCCAGTAAACATATAACTTCTCCCATACCAGGTCTTTAGTACTTATTTTCTTTCATGGGTAAATAAATGTCCTTCTGTCCCTAAGTAAGAGTCCTACATCCCACTCCTGTCTGTCTTAGAAAACCCTTCTTTTGACTTTCTCAGGTAGGTGTCAGGTAGGTGACTGACTCATCAGTCTGCACCCAAGGGACCTAGCCAGAGTCACTCCACATCCTCTGCCAGGAGCAACTGAGCAGACTCATGCATAAGCTATGGCTGTGGCCCACCTTTCTCAGTTTGCCCAGACCATGAGTTTCTAACATACTTAAAAGCAAAATCTGAATGGGACAGACCTTGGTGGTAACAATACTTAATAGAATTTCAAAAACAGACAGAACCTTTACTGTGTGTGTGTGTGTGTGTGTGTGTGTGTGTGTGTGTGTGTGTGTGTGTTTAGGACAGGGTCTATAAGTTCTCACTACATAGATTGGACTCACACTGTTTTTCCTGTTTTCAGCCTCCTAAGCACTGGGATTACAGGCCCGTGCCACCACACCCAATCTCCAGTGCCATCTCAGCGTGCCCCTGGGGAGGGCCGGCATGGCATGAACGGGGATGGAACCCTGGCCTCTGCGCTTTGCCTAAGCAGGAACTTTAGTCTGTTGAGCTATCTGGCCAGCTCTACTGGGTTTTCTTAGTAATAAAATTAGTTAAAAACTGCCCAATGGACAGCTGTGCACATATCAGCAGAGGTTCCAATGGCCTGGAAGCAAGACATAAAAATAATGTCTTCATGGCAACAATAGCTAGAAAGCACATTTCTGGGCTAAGTCTAAGAGTATGCCCCTGGAGCAGAGCTATCTATCCTCAAGCAAGTAAACATGCACCATCTAATCAGTTGGCACCCAGACAGAGCAAAAATAGAAAAAAAGGCAAATCCATTCTCTTTCAGAGCACGTTGAACTTCTGGCAAAAATCTGGACTCCAGGAACCACAACAGGAGCCCCACAGCTCTTGGACCTTCAGCATCAGATTCCATTTGCTTCCTCAGATCTCCAGTTTGTATGTGGCCTATCATAAGACCTCATTACTCCATAATTGGTGAGCCAAAAGTTTTGCTGGTGTCACCTGGTCCAATGAAGTCCGCTACCAGTCAGTCACCCAGTAGGTGAACAGAACCTCCTGGCCCATCTCTTCCCAAAAGGTGCTGGTTCTTTCTGTGTACACACCCCTACACGACCTGCTTCCCCTAGGGTCATAACCGCCTACATGGCTCTGCTCGTGTTCTTACTTGTGGTCACAGCTTTGTCTCACCGTGTTCTGACATCCTGCTTTTGACCCCATCTGGTGATCTTCCTCTATAAAACTCTGACCAGAGAGCAGGGCCCACAGCAAGCTGCCCACTCGAGTCTCCTGTCTCTCTCTCAATAAAATTTCCCACCTTTAGCCTCCTTTGTTCCTCAGAATTCATTCTTTGATTTAGGGGTACACAAACATGGCATATCAGACATCGTGCTGGTTGGGCGATACAATATATCCCTTACCATCACTTAGAGGTTCTATATCAATAGCACAGTGAAAGAAGAAAAGAAGAAAAGGGGGGTGGGGACCTTCTGCATTCCCCTAAATTCCTACTGAAGATTTAAGTATTGCATGAATTACTTGGGGGGAAAGCCCGAAGAGCATAAAATCTGACATCTTTATAATACCTGGGCTGTTGCTTGGTTCAGCGGCCACAGTAGCCACAATACTGTCTTCTGGTTCACAACAGTGCCTAGGAAGTACAGAGTTCTACCACACACAAGAGTCAGCAGCTATGGGGGGCGGGACCCAAAATGTGGGCTACCAAAATTCTCTGAGCATGTCATGATGTTAACACTGCATTATTTTAAAAATAACTTTTCAGTTATGAAAACAGTTTGCAATGTATTAATTTCTTGAATCTGTATGGTTAAGGTGTCTTAAAACTGTCTGATTGACATTTGTATTTCAATAAAATAAAAAAAATTTTAAAAAATTCTCCAAGAAAAAAATAAATAAATAACTTTTCATTAAGTTACTAACGTATGATTAAAGATACATCACAGAAATATGGCTACTAAAAACTGATAGTGAAATAGCCTGAAGAGACTGAGTCAGCACAAGTTTTACATTCTTCAAGTAACTGAGTAATGAAAAGAAGATTTTTAATGTGTTACATTGTATTGATAATTACTATACTGGAAAATGAAAATATTTTAAAAGATTTATAAATTAAGAATAGCTATCCTAGGTTCATTACATGTTGATGTTAACAAAAATATAATCTATAAGACAACATGTAGGAAATCAGTAACTTATTTTTGAAAATCTTTTCTAATTTAAGAATACAGATCTTCATATCTTCTATTTCTGTATGCCATCAGCTGAGTACCCTGTCATTTGGCCTTTGTGAAATGCACAGGCCCGCCGGAGGTGAGTGTGCAAAAGTACCTGTTTCAAGAGCACCAGAAAGCAGCCTGACCCTGCACATTTTATCTAAAAACTGAGCTCAGAAATCTTTGGAGCTTCACTGAATCAACTACGCATTAGTGTATGCCTTAAAACAACCTACTAGCTCAGAGCACAGAGAAAATAGTAACTCGGTTAACTGTATTTAGCAAACTCCAATTTCAGGCCATCCTGCCAGTTTCAAACAATAGTACTACCTTTATTCCTAAGAAAACTGACACAAGTGATCAAAACCAAAACTTAAGGATGGAAAAAAGACATTACTCTATGATGTTACATAAAATAGTTATCTTTTATAATGACAGACATACCTATTTTACCTGACTGGCAAAAGCCTTCCTTTAATAGTGATAAACTACTTTTATAACACTGCTTTTTGACTTACACTACAGGACAGCAGAGGTGGTAACACTGCTTAACAAAATAACTTCTTACAGTAGTACTCCCACTTTGAAGGAACACTAGAGATTCAGATTTTAAATGTTGGGTTTTTTTTGTTTGTTTGTTTTTGTTTTTGTTTTTTTTTTTGGGGGGGGGCAGAGCCAGGGATTGAACTCAAGGCCCTTGGGCTTGTCAGGTAAGCACTTATTCCATGAGCCATCTCCTTGGCCACAATATTATTGCTTTAAATAAAATTTGCCTGTACAATAACAAAAATAGAAGTACAGTTAGTAAACACCCCACTTGGCCAATAAACTCAGTTGAGTACAAACAGGAGGAAATCAGAAAACCTGAAAAGCCACATTTTCCTGACTCATGTAAATTAGTCTGTCTTGCCTTAATGTCTTTGACTTAAACAAAAAAAAAAAAAAAAGACTGTAACCTTCAGCACCTGTCAGCTCATGTACCCCCATGACTGTAGTACATACGTGCCCTGGGAGCTTATCACAGTGCACAGGGCAGCCAACAAAGGGCCAGTGGCTGTTGGAGAGGAGAATGGAAAGCAGGAAATGAGAAGGCATAGCTAATCCCCAGATAATCGACCCATGTATTCAGTCAAGCTTGAGCTGAACTGGGGAAACATTGCTCTTTAAAAGAAAGAAAATCAAAGACATTTGACCAGAGCCATAATCTATTTTAAAATAGGATAATTTTTGTCAGAAAGATTTTCCATCATGTTCAAGTACCAATATCAACATATATAAATGTTCCTGTCTTTTGCAGTAAGATATTTTTCTTTAAAATCTTTTGTCCTCTATCTTCCCCTTAAAACAAGTTTTTAACTACTGGGTGTCATTTGTTTTGATTCTTTTATTTTCAAATATAATTCATACAGAGTAAGATGAACTCATTTACAGTTGCAATTGCTTTTGAGAAATGTTTTCAGATAGTAACCACAGGTAGAAGGCCCTACCACTGGTACAGAGGGTGCTATGAGGGCTGTCCCACTCTGTTGAGTGGCAGTGTGCCAGAGCATGGCAGGAGAGCATCCAGCCTATACCCTGTCCTGCACTGTACCTCACTGAGAAGCTGAAGTGGGGAATACAACTTGGTTGGCCAGGCTTTGTCCTCATAGAAGGGCACTTTTCTAAAACTTCTAGGCTGAGACTACAGATGAATATCAGAATTATAAAAGGGAAATAAATTAAGAAAAACCATTTCTAATTACTTTTTTTATCATCCAACTTGTGCAACAGTATTTCTGGAGTTCTGCCCAGGATGGGCATGGTGCTGGCCATGGTCTGGAAGACAGCAGTCTGAACAGTGCTAGGCCCCAAACCCACTTTCTCCATCTGGAGTAGTGAGGCAGAAACTCTGTGTGTGCTCCTGTGGCTAGCTCTCTTGGCTGTGGCATGCAAGCTCGTCCATGAAAACTCCCCGAGGTTCACCCACCACTTGGCTTCTAAGTTTCAGAGGTACAAGAGACCAAACCTCGGCCTCACACCTGCTGGGCAAAGGCTCTATCCACCACCACCCTACACTGCCAGCCCAGCCTTCTGGTTTTACCTTAATTATATTTCTCTTTCAAAAAATTAGATGACCTATTTGACAAGCAGAAAGGTATAAAAGCAACAGAGAAGTGTACCACGCATTCTGAAGTGATGAGACCGGCTGCACACACTCCCAGGGAGCTGGGGGGGCAGGCTGCAGGAGTCCACTCCCTTGAATCACTGACAGTCACTCTTGTGCCGTTATCAGTCTGACCTCCTCTACACATAGGACTAAAATCAGGAGAGGCGCTGCTTTGAATGTCTGTACACTTTGTATAAAGACACTACTTATTTAGTTTTTCTGTCTCACTATGTTGCTCAGGGTGGCCAATAGCAATCCTCCTGTCTCAGCCTCTGCCACTGAGATGCACTTTTCTTGTTTTCTTTTGGGGGGTGCTGGATATGAAACCCAGGACATACCGTTATTCTTCTGATCCACATTTGTAGTCATTCATGCATTTGTTTGTTCGTTTTTGAGACAGGGTCTCTCATCAAGACACCCAACTTAAGAAGACAATTCTGCATCCATTTCCCAGGAACACAGGCATGCCACCATGCCAGGCTTACCAGTCATTTTAAAGGAGCAACATCTGGTTTTGATTATTCTTTTAATGTATTTCTTTCTTCCCTTGGTGGTTTATATTCCTTTTTAAATGTCCTAATGTGTTGTTTTTTTCTTTTTCTCTTCTTTTGGAAACAGAGCCTTGCTGTGTGGTTCAGGCAGCCTTGAATGCACTGCTTGGCGCAGGCTAGCTCCGCACTCACAATGATGCGCCTGCCTCAGCCTCTGAGTGCTCTAAGGCCACAAAGGCCAGCCTCCATGCTGCCTCACGGCTCATTTTTATTCCAGTCAGTATTCTTTTTTCTATTTTCCTATATATTTACATACAAATGTTTAACATCAAATTTAACTTCTAGGACAGGATATCCTGTCTGCTGCTTGTACTATGGATAACCACTAAGAAGATTACAATGTATAATATATTAATTATTGAAACTGTCCTATTAATCAGTTTTGATAATGTCTCCTTGCTATTTGTTTCAAAATAAAATAAAATAAGTTAACTTCTAGGCTTACAATTGTAATGTTCCGTACTGTCACTAATCATTTACTCTAAAACATCTTATTTTGACTATGATCCCCAATTTGATTCAGATGACTTACAGAAATATCGCTTCACTCCACATCTTTGTGGATGTTCCACAAATCTTTTCCTTTGATTCCTAGCATAATCTACTTGTCCTCAGAGAAGATGATCTAAAATACGGTCATTTCTAGTAAATATCTCATACGCAACTAAAGAATGCACATTTTGGCAGTAGTGGGTATGCTCTATTATATATAATTAGCTCAAATTGTACTATTACTTAAAAACTGAACACAAGCAAATACACACTGTATAATTCCTCTTACGAAGACAGTTCAGAAACAAGCAGAATTAGTGACTGGCAGAGGTCATTAAGGATGACCTGCAGTGACTTACTTCTTGTGAAAGTGGAAATCAGATGAGTAAGTTCCCTCCATGAAAATTCACTAAAGCTATATAAATATCTATTCCACTTTGACAAAATTTAAAACACTTTTAAAGATCTGGGACTACTTGAGGATCAACATATAATAATAGTAAACAAATTACTAACTTCAAATACAGTAAGAAATCATGCATCCACACTGAAATAAGTAAATGAATAAATTAAATAGTTGCTAAAGAACGAGCTATTTTCATAGTGAACAAAACAACTTTCCACAACACATTCACTCATCAAAAAGCGACTTCACAGTGGCAAGGCCTGGCAGGCCCAGCGATATAGTCATCAAACTGGCTATCAAGAAAGGAACAAACTGCAATCATGCCTGCCCGGAAGGATGCAAGAAGAAGATTCTGAATCTGCAGCTACTACTAACAAGAATGTAACATTTCACAAAACAGACGCAGGCTTCAGGACTGTCAAGATCATGAAAATCAAGGAAAGACTGAAGAAATGTTCCAAATGAACTAAACACTGAGCTAGAACCTTTTCCTATAAAAGGAACAGGAATAAATGACCAAATAACTGTGTATGAGGTCTGATGTACCACTGTTAATTCTGATGTCTGATCTTTTATTTCCAAGTTACATAAGGATTTTTTTTTTTTTTTAAATGTGTGCTCAAGGGTCACAAATGATGGGAGAATAGTTACCAACTTTTCCTCAAACAACTAAGGAAAACTGGCTATTTGTACTAGATTTATAACTCCTCTCTTGGACTGAGCTAGTTAAATAAAACACTACAGGGATGGCTTGGTGTGGTAGTAGATGTCTGTGCTCCTAGCACTGTGGAAGGCTGAGGCAGGAGGATCACAAGGTAAAGCTCAGACTGGATAACTTAGTGAGACCATGAAATTTGGGGAAAAAAATTGAGGAAACACATGCTAGTGCCAATTATAAAGAAACAGAAGCCTATGCTTTGATCACTAAAAACCACTCTCAAAATAACCAGGCTGAAAGCTGGGCAGGTTTCAAGCTACACACATTCTCAATACTTGTAGAACTGTCCCATAGTCTTTTGCCCCCACCGACTCCAATCTATTTCCTGTCATCTGTACACAAACTGTTTATTTCAAAAACCCAATTACATACTGTAATAATAACCTAATAAATATACTATATATGCATTACATACTAATAAAAATAAATTAGTGAATTTTAAAATGTACCAAACTTCTAAAATTGTCAGCATAAAGAGGCACAGAGCCATGAAATCAGAGCCATGAAATATGAATCTAAAGTCTAAAGTCTCTCACTGAACGTAAAATGTTGCACTCGATGCTAACTAACATAAGCTCTGAAATGAAATACTTACATATTATCAAACCCTATTCATACTGTTATACCAAGGAGAGTACATACACTTAAAAAGGAGTAAGTCATTAATAAGGTATAACTGAAACTTCCCTGAAAGAAAGCAACAAGCACTACTTTTTACCAGATTGCTTTTTGTCTGTTTGCTATTTCCACAAACTCCTCTTTGATGACAGATTATGTCTTCGAGGAAGACTATCTGGGAGCAAACTGCTGACAGAGTATTAATGGCAGTGTTCCTAACACAGCACTTATTAGCATTTCAACTGCAGCAATGCACACACTGGTCTTATAAATCACACGTGCCATGCACAATAACCCAATAGTTACCTAAGAGCTGAGGGTATTACAGATGCATGGAACTAAGCTTTGAATATATGCTCTGATACTTACGTTCCATTAGGGTTTCTACCTTTAAACCTAAAGGTGGGCAACAGTGAAACTGAGTGCATCCATGAGGCCCTCACATAGGCCATGAAATGTCTCTTGTGTTAAGAGTTCATATCCAATTACAGAGCACAACTAGCCAGAACATCCATCACTTCCATTAAAACAAGCAGAATCCAGCAGCAGGGCCTCTGGAAGCCACCACATGGCTTAAATGGATTTCTCACCTTTCAAATATCAAGGGGTCCTCTTGCCCTGAACATCACACTAAGAGGTTTGGCCTTTTAACAAAGAGAACTGCCCAAGTTGAAAGAAATCCCAAAGACGGCACACAGCAAAGCCCAGCTCAGAGCTAAAGACATGTGCCCCTTGTGTTAAAATACAAAACAGTAAAAGATCCTTTTTATGTAAAATAAATACACATAAAAAAGGGAGCTTTTTGTCTAGGCTACTAAGAAAGAAGTCCCTGTCACACTAAATAGTCTAGTTTTGCCAAGTGCCCCAGAGAAATTAGGAAAAGCTCTTGAAGAGATGTATTAATTTTCTAGCTTTTAAGAACAAAGAAAGCTTTCTTAAAGTCCTTGCTTAGAGCTCTAAAGTCTATTATTCCTAAAGTTAAGGCAGGGCTAGAGCACATGCTCACAATCTGCATCCCCACAGCACACGAGAATCTTAAGACAGGGACCAAGACACTGAGAATGATTTGCCTGTCTACAGAAAACTCTTAACTGCTGACTTGTGGCAATTAACACAGAATGCAGCCACCATTTACCTATTAACAACAGTATCATCTCTTATACCTTGAGGATAGAAATGACAGCACTGTAAGAAATCATTTTTTAATTCCACCATCAGTGTTATGTCCGATGGACTAATGAGAAATTGTGAGACTTTTAACTGGCAGTAAATTAATTATTGGGGCATAAAATGAACAATAACCAAGAAAATTTAACCCAATCACAGAGAAGAGGTATCACCTGCAGAGGGACTTTACAGTCTAATGTCCTCTCCATTTATATAGAAATCAATTGAGGTTCCAGAACAGTGGGGCACAGAGGGCACACATGTCGAGCACACTGTTTCCATCATTGAAAGCTCTAACACCTTTTGCTAAAGCAACATAGCACTGGTTTATTTACTGCTTGTATCTCCACCCAGGATCCCAAGAGAAATTAAGATCCACAAGGTAAGTAACCCATCAGTTCTGTTCATAATAAATATTTAATTAAAAGAAATGAATGAGTAAATGAATTTTAATTTTAAAAAAACATGATATAACTATCCTAAGCAAACAAAAAAAATTAAGATGCACTGGTCTAGAAAAGTAACTCGAACATGAAATTGAAAAGCCCTCAATTGCCCTAACCAGTGCATAATATGACGCTCCTACACGTTAAGCTCCTTAGCCACTCCCCTACGTTTTCAATAGCAC
Organism: Ctenomys sociabilis; assembly: GCA_004027165.1. Taxonomy (NCBI): domain Eukaryota; kingdom Metazoa; phylum Chordata; class Mammalia; order Rodentia; family Ctenomyidae; genus Ctenomys; species Ctenomys sociabilis. The sequence continues at coordinate 18,888 of PVKA01003500.1, forward strand.
AGGAGCAAGCAGGAAATTCTTTGCTGTCACTCTGTCAACAGAAGCGCCTGAAAGCCTCAGCAAATCATGCTAAGGATAGGACACACCTAGGCAATTCATGAACACATGCTAGCTTCAACACAGCTGAATAACCAGTAACATAATAAATCATAATTTTAAATCAATGGTATTGCCAGGTGTGGTAGCATATACCTGTAATCCCAGCACTCAGGAGACTGAGGCAGGCAGATTTTCCACAAACTTGTGGCCAACCTGGACAGCACAGTGAGTTCAGGGCCAGGGCCAGCCTAAACTACAAAGAGAGATCCTGTATTTCTTTTTTTTTTTTTTCTTTAAGGTATTCAGTTTAAGGTTTTCCATTTGTGTGCATTATGTATATATCTCTCAGTCTACAATGCCACAAATCCAAAGTCAGCAAAAATTCCTTAGTGTGGCTGTACTATGTAAGACCTGGACAAAAAAGACTCACTACCTCTCACTATACAAAAAATAACCTGATCATCCTTTGTTCTCTTTCTTAGAAGTGTTGTAGAACTTAGTGCATTTTTGTTTAGTCCAGTGATATTTCTATATGCAGTCTATATCTTGATCTTTTTACATTACAGAGATGTGAAAGAGGCACAAATTTCATTTTTAAAAAAGTGAAACATATTTTTAAAAAGGTATACAAAGAACCCCAACTATAATGAAAGTGAAAATTATCATGGCATATGAAAATCTCCTCAAAAATACAGCTTACAGAGCAAAAATTGATTATCTTTTTACAATATGACTACATGGGCCGGCCAAATAGCTCAGTGGATTAAAGCATCTGCAAGCAGGCGCAGGGGCCCCAGGGGTTCAATCTCCAGGCCTGCCGAGCCAGCCCTGCCCCTGGGGCACGCTAAGGGCAATTGAGACTGGGAGTGGTGGCACAAGCCTGTAATCCCAGCTCTTAGGAGGCTGTAAATAGGCAGATTACTAAGAGTATAATCTAACAGTGAGACCCTGAACATCCTACAGACCTTTCCCTAAAAATACACCAAATAAATAAATAAATAAGGTATAGATATAGATATATGAATACCTTTATCCTGTACTTTGCCTAAGGGAAGCACAATAGGGATGAGGTTCTAAACCCTACCATGTGATTAGATAAGCGTGCTGTGCCATTTTCTTGTCAATACACCTAAAGAAACTCTCACAAAGGTCTTTCCCAGGCTGTGATGAACAAAACGCATGGTCCATACAGCAGGAATTCAGGGCTTTTCATAAAAATGTCCTCCCAATTAACACTAAACAACCATACACATACTGTTATCTAGATATAATATTCGATTTTCTTCTTACAAAGAGAACACATTCATAATAAAATGGTTCGAACTGCAGTAAATAATAAACTGCTTTTCTTTTCATAGAAATAAATGTATTTTTATGCACACATTAACAAAGTATCTAAGTTATTAAACATAGAACACAGGACCAGCAAGATAGCTCAGTGGACTAAGCACCTGTTTATAGACAAGCTTAGGGACTGAAGTTCAATCCCCAGTACTGAATGCTGCATTGGCCCCACCCCCAAGCACACTGAGATGGCCGCTATACCTGTAACCCCAGTGTTGGGGAGGCTGAAAACAAGACGCTCACTATGAGTCCAAGCTATGGAGTGAGACCCTGTACCAAGTACATGAAAAAAAAATTTTAAATAGAAAAGAACACATGGGCATTCCAAGCAGATTGGTATTGCACTGTTAAGAACTAGTACTTCTACTTTTTTAAAATTAGATAGCCGAGTAGGGTTGATGCATGCCTATAATCCCAGCACTCTACGGGAGGCTGAGGAAGGAGGATTACTGCAATTTCACAGAATTTTTTTTTGTTGTTGTTGTTTTGGTAGAACCAGGGACTGAACTCAGGCCCTTGTGCTTGCCAGGGAAGTACTTATTCCATTGAGCCATCTCCCCAGCCCTGAGAATTAGTACTTCTAGAAGTAACAACAATAAAAGATAAAAGGATATTTTTAAACTAATCAAATACATTCCCCAAATATATCTGATTATCAAACATATGTAGTACAGAAAAACTGTTCCTTTTGCTCTTGTTTTAGGTTTTAGTTTTGGTTTTTGCAGTATTGGGCCTATCAAACCCACCCTTGCAGCCCTGCTCTTGCTAGGAAAATGCTCTACCACTGGGCTACATTCCAGCCCCAACACTTCCCAAATTAACAGATAGGCCAGGCAGCAGACTCAGTCATGGGATCTGGCGTGACCTGACTGTCTCATTTATCTAGAAATACTTTCTAAATAATAGAGGTGACTTTAAAAGTGCACAACATGAGGAAACATTCTTTAATCACACTGACAATCAACCAGGACAAGGCAAGTGAACTGTGCACTATGGTGGCCCTACGAAACATTCAGTTCTACTGTATTTCACAGTAAAACTCAGATACATGTGCAACTAAACATTGTTTTTTGTACTGTTTTGGGGTGGGGCCTTTTGGCGGGAGAGGATCCACTGTGAATCACACTCACTAGCTCAAGCTTGCCAAGTAGGTGCTGTGCTCATGAGCTATATCCCCAGTGCAACTAAATTTGGATTAGGTCCCAAAACTGGAATGAATGAAGCAACACTGTAAAATTTGCACTCACACACAATATTTTCTGCTCTATACTGATTTTTTTCTGTACATAAATTTTAAAAATTAAATTGCAATTTAAATGTGAAGCACAAAAATTTCAGACACACTAGTCAGTTGGTTTTTTAATCTTCTTGAGACAGGGTTTTGCTGTGCAGCTTAGGCTATTCCAAATATGGCATATATTCAATAAATGTCAATAGAATTTAACATAAGCATCTAAAAAGACCAAGTAACACAACAGAAAACTTTTAAACCAATCATCGAAAATCTGTATTTAAGCACTAATCTGCAAACCTGGTGTGTTCTGGCATTGCTTTTGCAGAAATATATCTGCCCCTTAAATTCATCGGAAGTTCCTAACAGGAGTGAGGTTTAGAGAAACCCCTAGGCCCATCCTGCCTGCCCCTCTGTTAGCTGCTTGGTGGAGTCATCCTTTGCTTTCTGTGACCCCTGAGCTTGCACCTGGCTGCCTGAGAAGTGACCACATGACCCAAATCCAGGCAACCTAAACCCTGCACAACCAAAAACATACAAGGTCCAGGATAGAGACAAACATCACGCACCAAATCTGTCAGCAACTTGAAACAATGGCAATGAAGTAGCCTCAGCTAAAAGGAAGCTCAGATGCACAGAAGCCAGGAGGCTGAGACCCCTTTGTTTCTTTTCCCAACAACAATTTTGGAAAACCCTTCCAATCACACACTCATGCATGAGCTAATGTCATCCTCAGGGAGAAGCAGGGCCCAGGGCTTCCCTTAGGGAACCACCCCACCCCAACATTCATTCACTCATGCACTGCTTGTCTAATCAACTGTTAGGTCCTGTGATGGTCCCAGAATAATTCCCAGACTCAAAGAGCCTCTATTCTACCATGGAAAGTAAATAAGAGCAGCACACACACAGTCTCTCTCTCTCTCTCTCTCTCTCTCTCTCTCTCAAAACTTGCCCGTTTTCTTTGTGCTAAGATGCATGGGTGTCTGTGACCCAACCAGGTACAGGCTTGGGCCCACATGGGACCTTGAACATTTCTGTGCACTAATGTCCTTAATGACACTGCTGAGTGAAATACTGAAAGACCACACACACAACTGACCCTCAGAAACTAGCTCTATCTCTGAACCACCTTCCTTAGAGTCTCAGAGGGACTCTATGCCCTGACCCCCCTCCTTATCTATTTTATGGAGACTCATAGGCAGTATATATCCTATCTCAACAGTGACCTATCACAAAGACAGTATGTAGCCCTCTCTATGTAGGGTACCTGAATAAATGCTTCGGACCTATTATTCAGAGGCTTACTGTTCCTTTCTTGAGAATCCCAGTCAGCCCCATCTAAGACTAATTTGGGTCAATCTCTTTTGGAAGCCTCCATGACACACTGCCAGTTACAGGGTGAATCCAGCTACAGGTTTGGCCACATAGTCAAAGTCAGTAATAAACCACTGCAGGTGAAAATCAGCATCATAGAAACAAAGCTGGGTATGGTGGTGCACACCTGTGACCCTCACCCTTGGGAAGCTGAGGCAGAAGGATTGCAAGTTTGAATCCCTGGGTTCAAACATCAGCATCAAAATCTAAAAACATAACAATAAAGATGCTATAGCTGGACAAAATCTGAGAAAATGACTAAAAAGGTGCTAGGGACTACACAGAATATTGGGGATGTTTAAAAGAATTTTTCTCCCTCAAGATATTCAAATTCCATTTGGGGAGGTAAATGAACCCCTAAAACAAATTCTATAAAACCATGAAGAATTCAACTGAAGGTTAAAAGCACCTTGAGGACAGAGGGGAAAATGTCCCCTTTTATAATTCACATGTTCACATAAAAGCTGAACTAGTCAACCTGGCATACTCATTCTGGATATATGTGCTACAAAACATAATAAACTACTGCCTTTAAGCTTTCCAAAATAGAACTTGAATTTTAAAAATAAGAGTTCATGCTTACATACTGATGAAGACAGTGTTTCCAGGCAGCAGATTAAACACATCAACATGGCATCCTGGAACCCCAGCCCTCATGCTGCCTTTCCTCTATTCAAGAACCAGGTATCTTAACTGCCCACATTACAGCCACCTCAGCCATGCTGAGTCAGAGCTGCTGCTCCCCAACAAGCCCTGTGCCCAGGCTCACCTACTCCTCCACAGATCCTCTATCCTGAATCAGCTGCTGAACACATTGTCCAACAAGCAGTTAATGAACTACCCTGACTCACTGTATGGTTCTATTAGTGTGAAGAGCAACTGGAGGCTATTTGGCAACTTCAGGTGGTAAGAATGGTGCATGAGCTTCTCAAATGCACAAGCGCTAGAAGGAAGAAAGAAACAGCCTCTTCCAGCTGAGCTCTCTGAAAAGAGCTGCAGGAGATATCTGTGGCCTTCCATCAGGCCAACTACATCTTTCCACAAGCTCCAGGAGGCAATAAGAGGGGAAAAATGAAACCACTGTGCAGGAAAATAGATTAGAGTCTGCTTTACGTTGCTAGAACCAAATATAAAGGAAGAAAGGTTTATTTTAGCTCCTAGTTTCTCTGAGGTTTTAGTTGATGGTCTCCTGCCTCCAAGGCAGAAAAGGCAGAAGAAAGACACTCATCTCATGCTATCCAGGAAGCAGAGAGCAGAAGAGCCAGTGTCTAGATACAGTGCTCAAGGCCACAGCCCCACACACCCAGAAGTGAGCTTTACCAATCTCCTAGGTTTCTCTCAAGCCAATCAAGTTGGCAATCACAACTGACCATCACAGGAGACAGGTATTTTCATTACCTATAAATAATCTGGGGATATGAAGAGGCTTTTTAAGGATCTATTAAGTGGAAAATTACATACTCTGCAAGCAAAATGCTCAGGGGAGAGATGGGTCTAGAAACATGAAAAGCCTTGACCTAACCACCGATAGTTTGTGACATTAGTTCTCTTCCTGACAGCAAATGTTGTGCATTGTCTTTGCCAATTTAAAGTAATAAAAGGCCTTTTTATACCTTTATATAAAAGAACTGAGAGCATCATCACCTATTTTCAACACAAAACTAGTATCAACATAAGCCAAAGAACTGACCTTGCCCACCCTATCTTTCCACACTCCAAATATAGTCACTATACCTAAAAACATCAGTATAATAAGAACTGTCGAAGACAGGGACAACCATAAAGCAACTGGTATTGGGGCATTGGTTTCTCCAGCTGGACCTCCTTTTCCTCTCCCTTCTATTGCCCCACATCTGTCTTGAATCACTCCAAATCCACACCATGCTCCACCATTCGTGACGTTGTGGCCAACGTGCTCTCCAGATGCTCTAAGATATCATACCCTGCACCTCCCCACACACCTGCTCACACTGAAGGTAAGGACTCAGGTGTGCTCTTAGAGATGCACACTGGAATTTATCAAATTCTTGCTAGTCAGAACCTGAGGTAGGCTCACAAGTCTGTGGCCAGCCTGGGCAACATCAGGAAACCCATTCTCAAAAAGAGAAAATGATACAGTGTCAATCTTTTTGAAATCCTTTCCTCTGAAGCAATCTAGTACCACAAATGCTACCCAATGTGAGAAATTAATGCATTTTAATTACTATTATTAAGAAATACTTCTGTAGTGAAGTTGCAATACTAATATCCAGTATTCCCCCCTTAATAGAAGCCTACAAGAAAATATAAAGATTTGAAAATACAAACTTCAACTGAATCACAAGCCACTTCACTCTGATGTGCTTTTCCTTAAATCCCTCCCTAATGCCCTTCAGCTTGCATGTGTTTACACACAATGTTACAAGAGGCTCACCCCAATTCCAAACCAAGAAAAGTTGGAATTGTTTCGAAGTTATCTTTCCACAGCTTATCCTAGGAGAATAAAATCTAATCACTCTTGCAAGAAGACAATCTATGTTATTCCAAGAGGACAAACTATAATTCAATTTACAAATTTGGTTCACGTGCACATAAACATACATACACATAAAATCAGTTGAAGATGTTCATTTCAACCAACAATGACAATGTCATCCCTTATTTTATTGTCCTCTGGTTTACGTATTCTTAATGTATTTTTTCCACATAAGCAAGTTCTGCTAGTTCCCAGAAATGGCGGTGACTTCCAGGGTTAGGACTACTGAGGAAACGGGCTGCATTTAAGACTAGCTCTCCACAGAATGCTCACAGTCAACCTGTGTGCTACCTTCTCACTTCCACTTTTCCCAGTAATAGGGCTCCTATGTTAGGAGGGTACAAAATCACGACCACTATGCCCAGGCTTCCTTCAAGATGGAAAGGCTTAAGTAAGGGGGAGGGGACTAAGCATCTGCCCAAGGGCCTTGCCTTTAGCTGCCTGCTGTGGCAGAGTCTGGCAAAATCAGTGGACTCCATCAACTGAGTTTGGGTCATGCAGCAGCAGCAGCAGCAGCAGCTATCTAAGAACACCTAGGATGACCTTGTTTTATACAAGAACACACATGCTATCTTAGCTTGTGTTTTAATTTAGGTTTTATTACATACAGAAAGTCCTAACTACGGCAGCACTTGCATCTGTTAACCACTAAAATATGTGCAAACAGGTTTTACCCTCACATGAGAAAACCTATGAAGGAACCAGGATGACCATCTTGATTTGACAGCCATGGAAGCTAATGTCCTACAACAGTAACAACAAACCTTTGAGAGCTTTCAACAGTATCAACAGCCCATAGGAGCATTCATACCATCAGCTGGTTCACCACTACTGTCCCAGAAGATTAAATCTATAAAACTGAAAACAAAAGCCAGCTGGGTACCATTTCCGTAAGAACAATCTACCTGTAATGAAGTGAAACGACTTCATCAAAATCTTACGTAAAAATGCAACATAAATGATTAGAGAGGTGCACTCACAACACATTACGTAAAGTATGTATGGCACTGGGTAGAAAGACAAAACCAAAATGCCGTAACTAGTGAGGATTGGCCTGGGGCTTGGGAAGAAATAAAGTGGAAATAATGATCTTTCTGTCTCATAAATAGCTGGTTCATATGTGGGAAAAGCTTTAGTTCAGTGGATATATAGGGTTTTCCTAGAAGGAAGGCTGGCCCTGCTAGGCACACTAGCGCATGCCTGTAATCCCAGCACTCAGAATGCAGAGTCAGGAGGCTCGCCATGAGTGCAAGGTGAGCCTGCACTGCGAGTCTGGGGGAGGGGCACTGGCCCAAGCACAAAACATCTCCACCCACTTTCCCAGACAAAAGTCAAAATATAGGACCAAAACAACAGTGAACAACCTACGTCTTTTTACCTCTGGTGAAAAGAAATCCAGTTTGGGTAAGAAAACCACTTTGCAAGTGAGTTAAAAGATTTATGATACAGTGTGAAATACCTTTAGAAACAGTATTGATGAACAGCTCAGTGCTCACCTATGCCCCCACCACCTGAGAGAAATTTTGACTTCAATAACCCTAAGATCAAAAGCATTATTAACTATGACAGGTGCCCAAGGCATACCCCAGTGTGAAGGAATGTTCTCTGGGGCTTCTCCTCTCACTGTTTCTATTAGTAGTTAAAACAGCAACTACATGAACATGACAACTAAGGCTAATTTTTAATCAGACATTTTAATTTTCAAAGAAACACATATTACCTCTAGTCAAACCAGGTCTCTAAAATGACAACCAAGCCAACAGGAAGATAAAAATCTAGAAGGTTGGAAAACTGCCTGAGAATAACAATCAATGTGTTAAAATTCCCCACGTAAAAGACCTAGAATATAGCAAAGAAACTATGTCACCTGTCAAAAACACTATGTCACCAGGAAGGCACAGTGTCTGCAGTACAGCCCTCATAGTCACAGCCACAGTGCAGAGGGAAGGACACATATAGAGAAAGAAAATTTGATATGAACAATAATCAAAACTCTAGAAAGGGAAGAGTTTTAATTAATATTTTAATCAACATTTCACTGGATTTTTAAAAGGGATCAATTCTACCCTCAGTTTGATAGGCCATCTTCTACAAAAACTCATTCCTCTACCCACCTACCTGCCTGCCTGGTACTCAGAAATCACAGAAAGGGCAACTGTTTTTCTTAGGAAAGTGCAGCAAAGGCCTCAAGTAGGAAGCATGACGTAGGGCTGACCAGGTCTCAGTCTTCTATCTTCCCCTCAAAATACGAAAGGGCAACATGTCTACTTTTTGAGATAAAATAAAGAAGAATTCCAACTCCATGCAAGGCAGCTTAATACAACAAGTCAAAGTTTCTAGGAGCAAGACCCAAGCATGCGTGCTGGGCTTCCTGTCGGGGACTAGGAAGTATCCAGCACTCAGCCTGCTGCTCTCTTCACTCAGTGAGTCGTTCATCCATTTATTCGGTCATAATTCACATTCCAAAACCAATCAGCAGTGTAAGCAGGCCACAACTCACAATACATTACGTAAATAGCAACACAACTAAAGAACAAGGCAGGCAGAGATGGAGCCCATGTGAAAAAAATCAAGGGCTGCCTGAGTAGTCAGGGCCTCCAGAAGTACATCCTAGGGCTCCAAGTGGCCAACGTTGAGACCAGAGGCATGCACAGAGGGTGAAGGGTCTGCAATGTCCTAAGCCTGGCCATCATCACACCCCATGGCCTCTGCTGGGCCAGAAGAGCACCCACTGGCTTGGATGCTGCCCACTAGAACCACTGTTCATGTCATGCTGTGTTACTAGAGGTTGGCCACACACATTTCAAAGACCTTGCTGTTTCTTCCCTTTCTTCCTCACTCTCCTTCCCTTTAATCTTATCTTCTCCACACTAGCGAAACAAATTTAAAACCAGATCAGTTGCACAAATATGGTTTCACACTGTCCTTTAGCCTCATGGTGTGGCTGCCCTGCAGATGTTGCCATCTGTTGATAAAGTGGCCTAGACACCCAGCTCCCGCTGAAGTGGAACCCAGAAAGCCTGCCGACACAGCACCACCCCCACCAGATCACAACCATGTCCAGCTCCGGTTATGAATGAGGAAGGATGAAGTCTGCCTCCCCCTTCACACAGACTGCTCAGGAGAAGGCTCCACCTTCCCAGCAGGTGAGGCTGTGCTAGCACAACTACCATTTCATTACCACCACATGACACGCCCTCGAGACTAACCTGTCCCATCCCTGAAGGAATGGCACAGGATGGGACAAACCCACAAGGCTCTTCCTTCTCTTCACTGTCCAGCCTTCCTTTTACTGAGAATAGCTCATACCAGCACAAGACTGCACTGAAATGGCCCCTGCCCTGCAAAGGCTCGCAAATGGACTGCTCAGGAGACTAAGGGGGCTGGGTGACACTATGGCCTCTACAGGTGACTGCCACTGACTCCACACCTAGCTTTTCTTTTTCACTGGCTGGCAGAAATCACCAGTTATTTAAACAAAATAACACCTTTACTCTGACTGCACTACATAACACAAAGAGTCCAACTTCCTATATAATTTTCTTCATAAGAGAACATAAGACAAAACAGGTTGATCAACATGTCAGGTTATATAAATATGAAATGTACTTGATGTTTGTTTGCCAAGGCTATCATTGCACTATCAATCTGCTAACCAGGTGCCTCTAGCTATGAAAGACAGACACAAAGGAAAGCAAGGTGAAAAAAAAGCTATATCCTGCAAGCCAGCAAAGAAGGCCAGCCAGCCACTTAGGGATTCGCCTGCCTACTGACTCATTTTAATATAAAATGTCTCACAAAGCTCCCTGTGCCACTGACAAATCACCAGCTGAGGCAAATCCCGGATAATGAAACATTGTAAAGAAGAGCTCTTTTTAATAATTTAGCCCATCAAGGAGTGGGTATTGATTCTTGTTTTCAGCAAAAGGAGAGTGTTATCTGCAGGCTTACAGCTCAGTGACATCAGGGAATTTAATCAGAGTGCCTTTCCTGCCACTCAACTCTCTGCTGCAGTCTAGGGTTCTGTCATTCTCACCCTTGTCTAGAGAAGCCTGATCTATGGGTGTCAGTCCTACTTAGCCCCCAGCAAGCACAACAGCACTGTAAACTCTGCAGACTCAACACTCCTGCCTGTCAAGTATCACTTGTTATCTTATTTGTTAACAAAACTGACTGATATCTTAGGAACAGAATCTTCAAATCTCTGGACATCTGTGGATATTTTTAATATCCAAGACAACACTACCAACTAAAGGAAAAGCCAGGAAAGTGTTAGGTAATAATCACTACCACTTCAAAATAGGAAAGCCCCCCCCACCAAAAAAAAATTACTGAAATTAAGCATATATGAATTTTAGGAATAATGCAGTCATATTAATTAGCAGTGATATTAATATTAGCACTAATGCAGTAAAAGTATCCTTACATCTTGAAGTACTAGACAAAAAATGGAAAACAAACAATGAAGGCTGAGAAATAAGCCTGTGTGCTTTCAGACTCAGTCTCAAACTGCTTTCATCCCTGCCAGAGCTCCAGGCAGCTGCACAATCCTACCCTGCCAGGCTGCCCTGCTCTTCCTCTCTGGGCTTGTGGTGACCAGCCTCGTTCTCAAGGACTATGGGAGTTAGTCATTCTAATGCCAATAAGGCCATTCCCAAGCATTCTCCCAGCAACCCTCGGACCAGGTAGCACCAAAGTCACGGGCACACCTCTAGGAGGAGGCCACTACCAGCTGCCTTGTCAGGGCTCATACATTGCCATGGGCACTAGGGCACAATGCTCACTCAGCTCTCCAGGCTTTGAGACAATCTAGGGCAGAGGCAGCGCAGTCACAGGCACCGTCTTGTGTGGCACCCACTCCTCTGCATTATATCACTGTCTCTGTGATGAAGGCTCAGAACCCCCAAATGAGCATCATAGGGAACCATAAATCGATGAAAAGTAAAGCCTCGGGCTCCATTAGCTGGAAGATGTATATACATCTGTGATGTGAAGCATCTGTTTTATAAGTTACACAGCCCATATGACTTCAAACAGTTCAGAACAAAAACTAGAGCTAAGATTGCTATCCGCTCACACCCACCACAGCCAGGAATAGACAGGGACTTAGAGGACCAAACAGGGAACTGAAAGCAAGGGAAAGCCTGGCAGAGTTTTATCTGTGACTTTGGGGTCTTCAATATCTTTATATAGTAGAACTCTAGGTTGCATCCCTGCTCAGCTTTGCACACAGGTACTCACACACAGTCTACTTAAAGACTGACCTGAGTAAGGTATTTTCAAGACTTGTAGGGACCCTCAATTGCCAGCTTTTACACCCCTGGAATGGTGCCTAGCGGTCTCTAGTCAGTGTCCTAAAGCAGAGCCCATGATGCAACCTCTACCATCCCCACCAGCAACTGCCCCAGGTGTTCTGGCCTCTATGCAGGAACAAGATTATGCCTTCAGGCCACAGGACTTTCCAGAGCCACCACAGAGCCAGGAGAAGATCAGACCAAGGCTGGCCCAGGGTTAACTACTCTGCAGACCAAGGCTTCCTGGGTTGTCCTCTCCTGTAAAACCACAAAGTCCCTCTCAGTCAGATCTTGAAGACAGAGTCTGAACCAGCATTTGTACTTTCTGGCTTGGCCAGGCTGATTAAAGTTCTTTCTAGGCTTTCTCATTGCTCATCTCCTGGACTGGCAATGGGGGGTGGGGGGTTGCCCCTGGTGGGCTACAGCCCCGACAGCTGGGGCTCTCACCCAAAACTCTGCTAACAGGCATACGCTTGGTTTCACATCCCTTTCTTTGCCAGAGAGGTAAAAAGCAAGGTAGAGACATTCAAGTCACTTCCTGATAAAGAAAAAATAGGCAAAACCATTTATTGGCCAAATAAGATTCTGATTGTGAAATGCTGTATTTCTATTGCATGTAGCTACATTCAGTGCATTCCATTAGAACGTTATTTTTAAATTAATGGGATTTTTTCCTGTTTTGTAAATGAAATTTTAATTCAACCTCTGAGAGTCAACTCTTTTAGGGACTGCAACCAAAAACATAAAGAACAGTCCCTCCTCTTCACCTAGTGACAAGAACAGAAGTACAAAACAGGAATTGTAGCTAACAGTTTCTCTCAGGGAGGAACAAGAAAGGGAGAGGAGGAAAGCCTGGACTTGAATTTTCATCTGAATGACCATCTCACCTTCTTAACATTCAGTTTCATTAGGTTACATATGTACAACCTTAGAGTTCTGAGCTTGGGCTTTTGACTCAGAAAAAAGCTCACCTACAGTCAAGGAACTAAACAGTAAGTGCTATTTTAACCATCAAAAGCTAGAATGTAAATTAAGGTGAACCCAATATGCAGCCAGCACATTTTTTTGCCAGGTAAAGCAAAGTCACTTCTGAGTAAGATGTACTTACTCTGACAGAGGTTTCTCAGTAACAGTAACAAAAACTAAATGACAGAAGATTTACTCATGCCAAGAACACAAGTGATCTGCACACGCTCCTAGTAACTTGGGCTGGCAGCACTCAGTAAGAGATTTGTATCACACACAGCCTGACCCATTCTCTTGAATTAATACTTACACTTAGGATTTTATTAATTTTGTAGTTTGATGTAAAATTAATTTATAAATTACCTTTCATGTAGCTGCACTAGTGATATGAATACACACTGTATCTAATGTGTGTGCTGGGAACAACAGGAGACTAATACAGGAGAACACAAAAGCACTTACTTCAGACACATGATTCGCTCACATGTGAGAGCATTTAGAAATTTTGAATCTGTACCTTAAGCTCTGCATTTTGCACAGGACAAAGTTAGCCATAAGCACAGGTGCAACAACAGCAGCAGGGTGCAGGGCAAAAGCCCCCTCTAATTCCAGCCTATCAGGGACTCATGAAAATGACTAGAAGTGAGAGAGAGACAGCACAGGAGCAAAGTCGCAGACCCTTAACCTGCTACTCATTAAAGGCACACCTTATGTTTTCTTCAGAGACAGGCAGGGACTTGAAAGCCACAGGTTAACACAGAGTCTTTAGAAAAATGAAGACAAAGACTTTCTAATCGTAGATTTTCATTAAGAAAATATATTCATTTAAGGAAGATAGGGGAAAAGCCAAGTATCTGCCACTCAATCTGTGTATGAAATAAACAGAAAATGCCAAGAAGGATAAAATCTTGTGTCCCTTTAGAAAGCAAGCATCTATTAAATGAGTAGGAAAAATATGGGTTGTCAGTTCATAAAAACATACAAAAGCTACGCAGAGGGTGATAATCTTAAGACTTTCTAATCTTAGATTTTCATTAAGAAAATACATTTATTTAAGAAATATAGGGGAAAGGCCAAGTATCTACCACTCAATCTGTGTATGAGCTAAACAGAAAATGCCAACTTGCAGGCAAGAAGTGTAATAATTTCTATAGACTCCATAATGCAATTAATTTTTGGTGTGCTGCTTAAAATTCAGGCCTCAAGAGGAAATGGGCACCCTTATAAATTGTGTCATCTCTACTCCCACTGATGGGACACTGCTAATAAGCAATAGCAATGTACAAAGTAAGGCTCGGCAAACAAAAGTGCAATCTTATTTCTATGTATGTCACCAGTGATTATTTTAGTAAAAGTAATTCTGGAGAATTTGTGAAGCCTGGAAATTCCATATACTTATTCAGATTCTTTTTTCAGTCAAATAATGTTTAAAGTCCCCAAAATGGGGAGAGTCAGAAGGCCTAAGACTGCCTGTAAGTAATAAAGCTCAATGCACTACCCCTGAAAGACTAGAAAGCTCAGTAAAACTTCCAAGGGTCATTAAATCCAACACAGAAGTATGGTATGGGAAAAAGTCTACTTAAGTCACAGACAGTTATGAAAGCATATGGTTTCTGAAATCTGTGATCTGAAAACATGGCTTGATGTCTCCTCTGGGAAAAAAAGGCTAGGAAAATAATGGGAAGGCAGCCTTCAGAACAAACTGGCTGCAACTTCCTTTTACAGTTACAAAAACTGCTCCATGTAAAAATGAGCTGACCTGGAAACCCAGGGTGTCTGTTTACAATCTGCTATTTTAATCTAGTAAGCACAGCAAGTAATGAAAAGGTGCAACAGCCGGAAACTCCTGGATGGCTGGTGAGGCCGCCAGACAGCCATTCTCGCTACGCAGTAAGGAACAAGCACAACAACTTTGCTTCTAACTAGAAATTCACAATAAACTGTCAACTTTAATTATTCAACAGAACCAAGCTGGCAAGTATAAAAAGCACTCCTAACAAATTATAATATTTAAGAAAAAACACTAGAGCACTGTTTTGACAGTAATAAGACATATAGTCACACATGTTCAAACTAGATATTAAGCAATGTATTCTTGGTCCTTACAAAAGGAAGCTGAATGTGGCTGGCCAGAGTCCCAACTACTTGGGAGATTGAGGCAGGGGAAATGCTTGAGCCTACAAGTTTTGGGACAAAATGTAAATGGTATACAGCACTCTATGGCAATTTAAGAATACCCTTTATGGGTCAAAGGTCACATGGGCCAGTGAGAAGATACCAACCTAAGACAAAGGTGGCCCCTCAACCAAACACCACAAGACGGAAGCCAATTCCTGTTGCTGGACATGAGCTCCAAGCTCCATGACTGGACTAGAGCAGGTTTGTCTAGATGAGTGGAGATGCACTTGAGGGAAACACAGGGTCTAAAGTGCTAATACAAAGTTTTACTTGAAACCAAACATCAAAAGCAAGCAGTAAGCACTACCAACTACTATATTTCAAAAGTATATGTTATCAAGATGAATAAAAAGAGAACTCAATGTAGCTGTTAGTCACAACTTTAAAAAAAAAAAAAAGCACTAAAGATAAACTACTACAACTGCTGACAGAAAAACAAAATTTGCTGCCATTTAAAAAGGATTTTTGAGGTACTCAGGAGGGGAGGTCAGGAGTTTCACATTTGAGAACAGCCTGGGAACCTGACCAAGACACTAACTTAAAATATATTTTAAAAAGTGATAGGATTTAGCTCAGTGGTAGTCAAGCTCCATTTGACAAAATCAATCACTTAGTTAATTTTAAAAGGTTCTTAGAGCTGGGCACAACGGTACACACCTGTAATCCCAGTACTGTGGGAGGCTGGAGCAGGAGGATCCCAGAGTAGGAAATTTGGTGAGATCCTATCTCAAAAGAAAAAAGAGCTGATAATTTAGCTCAAGCTCAATTACCCCGTACCTCAAACAAATAAATTAACAAGAAAAAGCTGAGGATACAACTTCCATCATTAGTACAGGAAAAAAGGGGTCAGACAGTGAATTCTTAACACCAGTATTCCTAACACATACTCAGGGTAAAGGCCAGCCAGTATAACTCACTGGCAGAAGCCATCTTCTCTTACAAGTGATCTAACCATAGGCAGGTTAACCCAGGCTCTTTAGAAAAATGAAGACAAAGGCAAGCACCATTGCAAGGAGAGCCAATCGACCCTGGCCAGGCAAAATCCAGCCATTCCCTGAAGGCAAGACTTGCAGGCAAATGTGGGTCTAGTTTTCTGGTCTACAAAATGGAGCTATGTGTCACTCACCGGCTGTTGTGGGGATTAGATGGGCTAAACATCTGTAGAGATGGCAGAATGCTGGGTGCAAAGCAGACAGGCCACGCCTGCTTATTTCTCTGTCTAGCAGGAGATGACTGAGATTCTAAGGACACACTGCACAGCCTCTGCACCTGAGTTCCTAATCTTAATTCCTAAATTACTTGCAATAATGATCTACTGATTAGCAGTCCAGGTCAAAAGCTACAGATCTGGGGCCAGGGAGATGGCTCAGTAGATTAAGCACTTCTGTGGTAAGCACAAGGGCCTGAGTTCAATCTCTGGTTCAACCAAAAAAGTTCACAACTCTTTATAAAGTCAATGACCAGTAAAAGGGACTATGGACATCAGAGTAATACTGTCTAAAAAATTAATGAATTTTTTATTAGTATATGTTTGTGATGAACAGTGATCAGACTCATCTGGAGAAAGTGGAAAGTATCACCTCTTGATAGTTAATCAATTTAAAGCAAGAATCTGTAAAAATCAAGACTCTTATAACAGGTAATGCTTACTGTGTATATGCTATATACCAAGTAAAGTCAATTCTCAAGCATTTCTGGTAGCTCTGGGCCACATGTACAATGATGGTCTCATGAAGATTACTCTGGAGCTGAACAATTCTTATTAACCAATATTTCTATAGTATGTTTTCTGTTTAGGTATGCTTGCATCCACACATATTAACTACTGTGCAACAACTGTCCCCAGCATTCAACTAGTAAAAAGTTAGGGCTCCAAGCCCAGGAACATCAGACTATCTATACCATATAGCCCAGGTGCATAGCAGACCATCCCATCTAGGTCTTTGCCATGACCATTTGCACAATGACAGAATCAACTAATACACATTTTACCACACATGCCCATCCATAACAATTCATGAGATTTCAATGTATTACTTCAATTTGAGTTTCCCAGCAACACTTTGAGGTGGGTGGTAGCTGTATACCCATTTTACAAGTAAGAAAACAAAAGCTTAGAAAAGTCTCATCTGTTAACACAAACATGTCAAGAGAAAAATAATTTAAAGGAAAATGCACCAAAAACAACACATGTTTTTTTTCTTAAAAAATTACAGAAATCAAACAGCTCAGGCCACCATCATACTACTGTCCTAATCATGTATGTTAGCAAACACCCAACAGAGGCTGCAAACACAAAAAGACATGGCTGCGACAGCGGGTAAGTGCAACCCGAGTGACTCTTACTTTGGGGTCACATATGTGACAGAGGGGAAACGAGCCTTGCAGGGCCCTGAACACAGCACCGCTGCTGCTTAGCCACCTTCTCTGCCACAGGGCAGCATAGTCTCCATTTCATCTGTCTGTAGTGCGGAAACCTCTGAGCAGCTGGAGAGGAGCTGGACAATGGCTCCTCTGCCTCTCTTTCCTCTCCTGAACCCCCTCCACCCCAACAGAGAACACAGCACTTCCATGCTAATACATTCTCAGTCGTATGTGAGAACATGGCCGATCTAGCACAGACATAAAAATGAATAAAAAGATTTATAAAACTAAATCTCATGAGTTTACACTACCATTATTGTAGAAATATAGATCACATATACCTGAATATGCAAAGAAAGTTAAATTACGACGCAATCACTGTTATCCTATAAAAATGAAATTAACAAAAATAGTCTATTAGAGAAGACATCTGGTGCATCATGGCAAGAAACGTTAATGATATTGTCTGCAACCCTGTAATCAATTTTTTTCTCCCAGCAGCTTTCTCATTACACCGTATTAGATCTGTGCGCCTGCAGAATTTATGAGAGAGCCATACAAGGGGGAGGGGACCTCTGGCAACTGGATCTGACTCAGTCCAGCATAAATGACTTTGGCAGTGCAAAGTATCATTAAAGAACAATCCACACAGTCAGCTCTGTGTAGCAGCATCTTGACAAAAGAAGGTTCTGCATCTTACTGCAGGATCTTCTTCAGCCTGCACGTGATGGTATTAGTGCTCTACCAATCTGCAATTTGCTAAAATCATCAGTGGATTTGAATACTACATTTCTAAAACATAATTCCTGGCAATTACTAATGCTATTATACAAAACTAATTAAAAATTAGTGTTATGGACAAAAATTTAAAATCCATTCAGCAAATCCTAGTTGGTATTGTGATAAATAGAACAGTCTAACACTAACACCATCCAAAGAGTAAGTCAAGAAATGACCAGGCCAAAAAATAAATTTCATTCTTTATACACATAGGAATAAGCAATAAAGGCTGAAAAAAAAAATTTAATGGGGTCTTCCTGTGTAGTCCAGGCTGGCCTTGAACTTCCAGTGATCCTCCTGCCTCAGCCCTTCAAGCACCGAGAAGACAGATGTGTGTCACCACACCTGACTTAAAGAATTAGGAGGAGGCAGTCAGAACTCTACTAATTTATCCCTTAGGATGTCAATATATTAGTATTGTCCCAAAGATAAGAATTACAATTCTATTCACTGCACTGTGTTCTACCTTCTAGGATACATGACCATTATTTCAAAGAAATGCAAGGATTCCATAAGGTGAGCCAATGGGCCATTTTCTAGGGTCAGAGTTCTTAATTCCTGAGGAATCACTGTTGTAACCAACACTCTAGCTCCGGTCACTGCTGTCAACAGCCCATCTCTGCTGTCTCGCACTTCTTTATGTGACACAGGATGAAAGCCCTAGACTCCCAATTACAGCTTTCCTGTGTGCAGCACACTGCTGCCCACTGAGCCTTCGGGGCAGAAGCTTGGCAAGACAGCTTCACCATCCCATATTGCAGACCCACCTCCTGAGACTCAATGACCTGTGCCCTTGCTTGGTGACCTGCAGCCAGCTGCTCACTGCCCTACACAGGCCAGGCCAAACAACTGTCACCACAGGGGCAAGGTGCCATGGGCACCCGAAGACTGCTCTGTGCTACCACCTGCCACCAGCTAGCTCTTCAGCCCTGCTCCCAAGCGCTGCAGCTCATCTGAAGACTCTCTTCTCACAACAGGAATGGAACACACTGCAACCAAACAGGCCAGCAGAGAGCAGCACTGTCCTGCGCTGTGCACGAGTTCACACCTGTTGAGTAGGAAGGTGCATGCACGCTTAGATCACTCTTCACTAGTGTCATGACAGAGGCCTTGAACACTCAGTTCAGAGTAAACAGCTGTCCCCAAGAAGCAGTCCTAAGTCCTCCCACAGGAAGGGAAAAGACGACAAGTGCACAGACACCTTCCCTGAAATGGATGAACCCTGCACAAGAAGGGCCTTCGTGGTGACCAGTACATGAGTGCACTCTGAGGGAAGAGCAGCACTGCTCCTGCATCCCTCTGCCTCTTACTGGACCCCATCGTCGCTGAGGCACAAGATCACCACGGTACAGAGCCAGGGCTGCACCACAGCCAAATCTTGGATGGATTTATTCTAGATCCAGCATCATAGTAAAGCCATCCAGTTCCTAAACAGCCTCAACATTCCCTGACTATACAGCACCCCGAACAGTTTTGATTTGTGGGCCAAGGCCTAAACAGCCTGGGAAAATGCACATTCCACACATGGACTCAAACTTACCCCCTTTCTTCCCCATTTCAGTTGCCAACATCCATACTCGCTGCTGATTGCCAGCTCCTGCTCCTTGCAGCAGCCCAGCATGCTCTCTGCTGGTGCCAAAACACCCTTCAACTGAACCCCACTAACTTCTGGAACTGTCCTAGAGGGGTAAGGCAAGTCCCGTATTTTGCTTCCTCTGTGCATGTACTTGTTACTCCTTTAAAAACACATACAATACAGCACATTTTTAAAGGGGCTCTGGGAAGGGAGATAATAGTCCTATTTTATACCCTATGGGATATAAAATACTGATAGCTTTTAAAAACGGGATTCTCCTTACCCCTACAGGCCCTCTCCCGGCTTCAGAAAGATGCTGTGGTGGCTGTGATGCCACCGGCAGAGAGCATGCTGGGGGGTCACACAAAGCAGGAGTTGGAGATCTGCAACAGGCCTGGGAGTTGTGCACCTAAAAAAGAAAAGAGTTTTAAGTTAACATGCCCAATGCCCTCTCATACCCTGGTTATTAGGGGCACTCAGCACACAAGTAGGCATCTGCAAAACTCCATCAGCAGATGGGCTCTGAAATCTCAGAGAAGTTGTTCTACCACCAGAGTCAAACTTTCACATCAATCAAAACTGTTTCCTTCTTCAGTGTGAACAAACATATGATCGCTCTGCTCCACATCTTAGTGTGGGTCCTGTCATAAAGTGTATGGTGTGTGCCCCTCAAAATAACCACCTTAAGATGTGACACAGCACCAAAGCACAGTAACAGTGACATGTTTTGCTTAGAAACAAAAATGTCAGATGTCAAATAAATCCCAGGTGGACAAACTAGGCTTTCAGAAGAATTTCTAATGTGAGATGCTAGACGCATAAGACATACTTAAATAAGGAAATAGAGCATTAGAACAACCAGAGGAAGACCTGCTACTTTCTCAAATTTTTAGTTTAACTTTGGAAAGCTGAAGAAGGCAAGATAAAAGGGGCTTAAAGGCAGATTTTTATAAAGTGCCCATTCATCAAAAATGAGCTTTAAAATTCTCAAAATGCTCACAAGGCAAGGATAATGGGCAAACAAGAGTGTAAAGTTCAGGACAGTCATTATTTCTTCTAGAAGCAAGACCAATTGCATAAATACCACATCTTTTTATTTAAATATTTAAAAACAAGCAAAAAGAGATGGGATAGCAACTTCTGAAAGCCAGCACAGTCCTTCTGAGTATCAAAA
This sequence comes from Ctenomys sociabilis, assembly GCA_004027165.1. Taxonomy (NCBI): domain Eukaryota; kingdom Metazoa; phylum Chordata; class Mammalia; order Rodentia; family Ctenomyidae; genus Ctenomys; species Ctenomys sociabilis. The sequence goes on from PVKA01003500.1 coordinate 39,723, forward strand.
AAGATATCTCAGACAATAGTTTGAATATGTAGCCTTTCAAATATCCTAGAGAGCACACATTTTTTAACTTAAACCAATCCAATTTCGTGTATTACATCAACTTTAAAATCTACAAAATCTAAATATTTATAATCTCTTTTTCTAAATTTATAAGCAAACTTTTTTTTTCTTTTTGGCAGAACCAGGGATTAAACTCAGGCCCTTAACCTTGCCAGGGAAGCATTTATTCCACTGAGCCATCTCCCAAGCCCCAAGCAAACTTTTTAATATTAAAACATTGTTTAGTTATCTTAAAAATATTTTTGAGAAAAATCTTTCTCTAACAACTTCTGTAAACCAAAATTTTAATCCATAACTATTTATGTTTCTACGCCTCTTTCAATACCCTCCCTAAAGATGAAAACCAAGAAAGTAAGCCATTATTGGGAACGCCTCTCCATGGCCACTCTTCTTCCCTTCCTTTCTCCTGAGCCTACCACCTGCAATACTCCCTGGCCTCCCAAAGTAAACTTTCTGCCCAGTCAGGCCCTGGCCACACAGCTTCACTGACAGCACAAGCAGTACCATGGGATGCGGTCACACCTTCTCCACATGCTTCCCTCTTCCCCCTTCCAGCACTGCAAATTCCAAGCAAAAAATCACATTTCAATTGTGCACTCAAATGTACAATTTGTTCAACATTTTTCACCATTACCATCAAAATAAAAATGGATTTCTTGTACTAGGAATTTAATTAACTGGAATTGAGCTTCAATTCTCGAATTCAAATCATCACTCATTCAAACTAAGAGTTTTAATTTTTTAAAAACTTAGTAAAGCACTCTTAAATAACTTGTCAGTATTTTAAATATACAAAGTAATTATTAAAACACTAAGATTAAAAATTAGTATTTTCAAAGAAAATCACTGTTCCTGCTAATCAGAAAAAAGTAACCGTGTCAGTTCTCCTAATTTTCTCTCCGTAATTCTTAAGGGGTCTTAACTTAGACATCCACATGATGCTTTCAGTTTACTCCCAAAGTTCACCGTAATTCCACCTGGGTAGGTATCTCTCCATCCACTTCTAAATTGACATCCACAGATGTGGTGGTTTAAAAAAACTCTCCCACCATCATTACTCTATAACTGAGGAAAGGAGGACTGGATACCCAACAACCTCCTCCTCTAACATGTCCATCCAGCTCCTAGCTAAGGTAGTCAATTCCACCTGTAACACAGGATTAAAGAAGATTGCAAATGCAAAGGACATTTAGTCTGCACAAAATACAGAAGTAATCCCTGTACTCTACCATACTTTTTTTTTCTTTTTTTGTACTAGGGATCAACCCAGGGTCTTTATACCACTGAGCTACATTCCTAGCCTTTTTTTTGGTTGAAAAAGGTTGTCACTATTTAGCTAGGCTGGAGTGAAATTTTCAATACTCCTGCTGCCTCAGAATCCCAACTACCTAGGATTATGGATGTACACCTCCAAGCCCATCTGAATTTGGTTTTTTTGTTTGTTTTTTTTTCTCACCAGTATAAGAGATTAAACCAGGAGAGCCTACATTCCCAGCCCTTTTCTTTTTTATATTTTGAGACAAGATCCCACTAAGTCACTAAACTGCCAAGGATTATTTCCTGTCACAGCCTTATAGAGTGCTGGAATTATAAGCCTATACCACTGTGCCTGGCTCCTACCATACTTTAATACAATGCTGATACAAACAAGATTGTTTTTATTACCAAGAAAAAAATAAGTGCAGGTTCTAGAAAAATATCCTGGTACCAATTCAATGACATGCACTTTTTTTTTTTAACTTAGAAACCACTGCATACTGCCCCTTACAAATATGTCCAACTACCATGTATCTATTTTAAAAATTGAAGAATAAAAGGAAATCATAGTATAAGAAGAATACCACCACCATGATGCACTCATTTCTGACAAAACAGTTAAGACCAATTCTGCTCTAAAAGACAGTCTCAGCTGTCCATTCCACTAGTTCTTTAAATAATGCTTAAGTCTGCGTCCTACATAGTACTAACAACACTTTCTAATAAGATTTAAGGCTTTCATTTCATTACCTAACACTACGGCTAAATCATAAAGCCAAAACTGGGTGATAATGACCTTTACACAGGGGACAACTCAAGAAGCTAAGAGGAAGAAGAGTACAGAAAGAAACACAATTCTGCAGGCCTAACTTGACAGAAGTTAAGCAGTCACCGCTTCACACAAAAGCTGATCTTAACTCCCCAGTGTTTCTCATACCAGGCAGCCTTTTCTGGGATTTTCACATGAGGACTAAGGCCTCATTTCTCTTTATGAAAAACCAGCATATGCAGAATATAATCATGCCTTAAAAGTGCTTTAACTTTGATTATATTCATTTAAATTCCTAAGGAAACAATAACAGACCTTTTTTTTTTTTTAAATAGGTACTTTTAAAGAAAATAGCCTTATTATTTAAATACATACTTCAGGCCAACCAAAAGTAAATTAGCAAATTTTTTAAGACTTTTTTTGATAAGATATAGGATAAATTTGTTTTTAATTCATCTTTCAAACAATTACAACTAAAGGGTTTTATTGTTTGGTTTTGTTGCTTTTTCTCTTTTTGTGAAAACTTATCTAGTAAAATTTTCCCACTAAAATGGTAATTCAGTCAATATTCAGTATTTACTCTGGACGTTATGATCAAGCAGTGTGTTAAGCACACAGTACTCTTTAGTGCAAAAACTGAAGTGGCATTTTTCCTTGCAAAGTACAATCCTAGAATGCCAACTATACTTCAACATCATGACCACTGTTATTCTGGGGTCAGAATAGGGGCTGCACAATGTGTAGATCTGGCCTCTCAATCTAAAAATATGCTGGCAAGGCAGGTCTTTATACCGCAACTTCATGGTACATCAAGGTAAAGTTCAAAGGCCTGGCTTGTCCAAGAAAATGACAGATAGCAGCTGATAACATAGGACAGGAATTCAGTTAACCTGTAATCTCAATCCCAACTCTCAATTCCTTTTTATCTATCACACCATTTTTCAGTTCAGCCTCATACCTTATATGTAAATTAGCCTTGTTCAAATAAAGCAGATTTCCTCCCTCAATTGAAAAAGGCTCTAACACAAGATTTGCCTACTATTGAAATGGATGCCCATTTCCAGAACGTCCACAGGCCATACACTCTGCTGTTTCTTGTGGTGACAATAGTCACAGTGGACATAACAACTATTATGGTTGATGGTGAGCACATAATGTGCCCCTAAGTGAAAGCTAATGAAATCTCTACTTATTTCCTGTATTTCTAACAAAAATGAGAAGTAACTAAGTTTTTGTTAATAGAAAAATTGTTTTGAGACATGGTCTCTCTGCACAGTCCAGGCTGTACTTGAACATGTGATTCTCCTGCCTTAGCACATCACAATACTGGGATTATTGACGTGTGCCACCACACATAGCTTAAATTTTCTTTCTAAACAAGGAAAAATAGTTCTTTGCTACTTCTAATCCACGGTATGAGAAAGCAAATTTTATAAAGAAAGCAATTTTCATTGTGTGAAATCTAAGTTGAAAATCATTTCTCTGCAACCCTCTACTGTCGTGCAGTCAGCAAACAAATGGGTAACAACTGACAAGCAATGGTCAGCTTTTGCAGTAGGGTTTCAGGTAGGGACCAGAGATCAGTAAGAATATCAAGGGCTGCCCCCACACACCAGCTGCTCACACATGGCCATGAAACAGAAGGTATATGGTATGAAAACACGAATAAAGCTGGCCCCGTTCACTGCAGACACAAAGATGTGTCTTCACCAAGGTAACCAGTCTAAGTATCCTAAACTACTCCACATTCACAAGCACTGAGAACCAATGCTGGTTCAAACAAAAAGCAAGCAACAGCAAGCTTCTCCCCAGAACAACACAACAATGCCCTCAATCAACTAACAGCCTACTGACACCACAGGCCAACCCGGAAGATGGTTCTGACTCTGAGACCAAGCTTAATTTTAAACACTATTTTCCCAGTTTTAATAAAAACAAATTATGGCATTTGCCTAAAATAGAATTTGTAATAATTACATACTCTACCTTAAAAGTCACTTGCTATAACAACTGAAAAGGCTACAGTTATATAACTCCAAGAGGCCAAAAATTACACTTCCTTCTGCTTTATGAATAAGGGTAACTCAGGCATTTATTTATACAGAATTCCCATGAGAGAAAGAAAAAAAAAAAAAAATCCCACAGAATAGTAAAGGAACAGCTTCCAATTACTGACCTATGAATTAAGAATTAGGTGGGGAATTACTCTTAAGGGACTTCTTCATGTTATATTGAATCAAAATTACTAATCTCAGTGATTTTCTTGGTTAGCATTCTCAGACTCCGTGATTATTTCTAATCTTTTTTTTTTTTTTTTGAGAGGGAGGTAGGTGTAGGTGTGTGTGTGTGTGTGTGTGTGTGTGTGTGTGTGTGTGTGTGTGTGTGTGTAACTGGGGACTCCGTGATTATTTCTAGATAACATACTGTCTCTAGGATGCTTAAGACTTCTATAGAAAGGGGTTTTATTGTTGTTACTAAAACCAAGAGATAAATTTTCCTTTTAGAAAACTAGTTTTCTTCCATCAATCCTATTGAACACATGCTCCAAAAAAAAAAAAAGGATGGACATCTAATAATGCCACTAACTGTACATTCAATTAGAATATCTCAGATCACATTTTTTGGCCCATTTTATTGTGTCAAATTAAACAAAGAACACAAAAGCAAGTTTTTCAATAAATGCCAGTTGGAAGCATTGATCATAGCCCATAACATTCCTAACTATATTCTGCAACTCAGAATAGCACGGACTCTTGCAGGAACAAAACTCTCATGACAAACTAAGTCACAGAGTATCTGAGAAAACCTATGGGAGGGCAGCAGAAGACAGGGTTAGAGGTGTCAGCTCAGTCAGCTTTGATGAATAGAGATCCACTCTGTCTAAGCCCAAGTAAAGGTACCTTTACTGAGTGGGCACTACAGAATAAGCCAATTCAGAGGGAAGAACCAGCCATATAGCTCAGCTCACTTCCCTCGCAGGCCCTGCTTTCAGAAATCTAGCTTGTCCATGTTTCTCCAAACCTTGCCATCCTCTTAGAGCATTTCTTGATTCATTTCTGTCAGCTTTGCCCATGTGCTAACTAACTCAGCTTCTCAAATTCGAATGGGGGAAGGGGGGCATCCAAACTGGAAAGTAAACCCAAAGCCTTTCACTTGCTTCAGTCTCCAACTCATTTTTTAGCTCCATACAGGGTTTCACTCACTAAGTCACTAGGTCATCCACCCTAGGTTTCAATTTGAAATACTCCTGTCTCATTCTTCCAGAGGGCTGAAATTACAGGTCTGTAATACCATGCCCAGCTCCAAATCCAAATTCTTAAAAAGAAAACTGGCTTCAATTAACCTTTACAAGCCAGAAAAAAACAAAAAACAAAACAACAACAACAAAATCATAGATTGCCATCCCATTATTATTGTTTTAAAAAGCTGAATATTTTGTTACCTAGTTCATCATTATGACATAGGTACACAACTCCAGGGTGCCACACAGCTCTATTAACTGATATTCCTTTCTTCTGCTTCTCAGTAAACACTCATTGTCCTCCTCACCTGCACAGCTAGCTTGAGATTTGCTTTTGTCTACTATGTCCACAGATAACTTCAGTCAGACCTCTTAGTTTAGAAGTAAGTCCATTCAAATGAATACTTCCTTAGAGAACAAAGGCTTCCTAGTGGAATATATAATTCACATGCCTTAAAAAGGCCACCTTTAGAAATCTCTATTCAGCCAGGAACTTAATTGCTCTGCACTACAGTAACCTCCACTTACCCCTGTGGAAGTATGTGCTACAAATCTAGCAGTGTGGGGCAGAAGTGGCCTTACAAACTCTGAGGGTTCAACATTAGCAGAACAGAGTCATGGTTACACTTCTTTTGGAAAGGAAAGTCAAAGGATCTATCATCTATGCTAGGAAACTTGAGAAACTGCAATGGAGACTATTTAAATGGTCTGGTCAGATCAAAGACACAAAGAGCAGGACATACAGAAATAGCTGTTTTATGTGCTTATACCCAGGTTCTAAGGGAATCTACTGCCCTGGCAGAGCCTAGATGACAGCCCAGGCTGCCACATAAAATGCAGCCTCTCACATGTATGAAAACAGTTCGTGAAATGTTGCCCAGGGCCTCTAAGTTCAGTCACTTGGCACCACTATAACATACTATCCATGATTTGTGGACAATGTCTCCCCACTCCCAATTCTCATTCACGAGCTTCTGCCTTCAACGCATTCATCTTACCTTATAATTCCGATACATCCCATAAAGCACACCATCCAGTTCTTTTTATAGTCCCCAAATATGCCTTATTCTCTAAATACCCACCATGTAAATGGTTAGCTTTGATATAAACAAAGAAATATCTCTCAGTTATAATCCCAAACCAATATTTTGCTTCATAACAGCTAAAAGGATGTTATTTACTTATTTAGCATTTTAACACTATTGGATTTTTCTTTCCATTTTTCACCTGCTGCACTGGCCATGTTACTTACTACAGGCAAAACCAACTCCAATTTCTTCTTTGAAAAATCTTGCAAAAAACAATGCAAGTTTCTTCTGTTCATCTTTTCCTTACTACTTACATAAACTTCAGGTAAAAAATTCTAATTCATGTATTTGGTCATTTTTTTAAGTAAGAAATATAGAAAACCAAAGAAGGGAAAACTAACATTTCTTCAAGAGCCAAATATTTCATCATCACTATTATTCTTAAGTTATGTGCTGAATGCAGACCCTCAAATAAAAATGTAAACATCAATGTATAATTTAGAAAAAGGCATCTAAATATACTGAACCCTATATCCCACTTGTTTTTGCAGACAGCTTTAAAGCGCTGTACTAGACCAACATTGACAGCAGAAGCTTCAGCTTTTATTGTTAATACCCTGAGCAATTACTGTAACTCAGCAGGAACCTCTGCCCAGAACAGCAGTGATCACAGTATGATCAACATTGCATAAGAAATGCTGTTCAAACATGAAGGTGCCTGCTAATGTGTAAAGAAACCGTCCAAGAGGCTGAGAATCTAATAGGGAAAAGAAAAATGTTTGCAATTTTATTTCACAGCTACAGATTTTCCATGGTGCACTGGCAAGAGGTCTAGTAAAACTGCTATCCAGAAATAATCACGGAGTCCCCAGATACACACACACACACACACACACACACACACACACACACACACACACACACACCGACAGACAGAGAGACAGAGACAGAGAGATAACAAGAAGGGAAAGAGCAGCAGCAACCACAGCCAAAATAAAACTCTTGAGGAATCTAAGCCACCTCCCAAATTCTCAGGTGTCAGTCAGTATCTATAAAAAAAATCTCCATAAGCAAAGATATAAAATAGAACAAAAATCTGCAAGCATGCCAGAACTTCATACTAAAATCAATCTGAGAACTAAGCAGTACTGCTGGTTCTCCTTTCTTTTTTTATTTCTTTTCTTCCCTCCTCACCCATCCCTCTTTTGGCAGAACCAGGGACTGAACTCAGACCCTTGCATCTCCCTGGCCCTCTGATTCTCCTTTCAAACAGTAGGTATGAGTTTCTACTGCACTAACTTTTGAACAAGGAAAATTTAATACAGCTTGTAAATAGCTGAGTCATAATATACAATCTTGATGCTTAGTATCACTGAAAATGATAAAAAATAAATAAATAAATGAGACGCAGAATTAAAGATCTTTTCAGGCTACACTACTTTTCTTTACAGTGAAATACCACATACAACATTTTCCAGAAACAAACACTGTCATTAATAAGAGTTTTCAAAATAGGACATTCACAGATATTGATACACACTGTCTACAAGGTCAAAGAATTAGGACATAGACAATGTTTCACAACCTCAAGAAACTTATCCTGAGATCAAAATGTTTTCAGAAGATTCCCAAATCATTACTACTTTGATATCATTTCACATATTCAAATGAAGAAAATATGTAATAAAGTGCTTCTTAATCGTATTTTTACAGTGAATTTTCAAAAAATACAACGTATTAGCATGTAAAAAATAATTCTATAGATATCTATAAGGTACATTTATGTACTAAAATGTTTATTTGCAGACCTGTGCAAACCTTTTACAGACATCTAGAAATCTTAAGCCCCACATGTTCTGGTAATACCCACACCAATGTATGCAGGAATAGTTTTCAATCTGAAAGGGCAATACCTACACAAACCTCCTTTCAAATTCTACCTCTGGGAGACTCCCAGAACAGGTTCAAGTATCCCCAAAACAGATACTTCATACCCAACAAAGTTACTCAAGAAAACTACAGCAGACCACCAGAAACTCGTGTCTATCTAGTTCACCCCATTTCCCCTAATTCCTAACCTGACAAAGCTGAGAAGAAACATACTACTTCAAAAACTCAAGGGAAGCAATAAATACTTCAGAAACATTGTTCACAATGTAAAAAGCATTGTGACACTGAGCGTTACACAAGTGAAAAGATGAAACCAGCCACAGCCTTCTCTCAGTGCACTGCCAAAAGGCCGTCATGGAGGGCAACTAGTAATCGTATCAACAGTGATGGGGAGGCAATCAAAACAGACAGCCAAGGAACAAAGTACAGAGCAAAAGGAACAGCACATTAAATATGCTTACCAGTTTGAAGTCTTGAATGCTACAGATGAAATACGGTGTGTTTGGCCTCCGACTCTCGATATACACACAGTCTTTAAAAGAAAAAGAAATTTTAAAACAATGGCATTTACCTTTATGGGTACAAAGACAGAACCCATAAAGCCACTGCATAAGTAAATAAATGACATAGCAAATACCTTTCATAGTACTAAAAGACATTTTCCCAAAGATATTAAGCTATAAATAATTTGAAGCTAAAGGAAAACACTCATTTGCTTCTTGTTGCGCTGTTTTCCAATAATTTTTAAAGAACCAGATAAAGCCCCAATGACCCCTGGGGAGGGCCAATCCCAGAGGACATCAAGAGGACCACATTTAAATAAAAGGACTCCCTGCTCAAGACTGCACAGCAAGACTAAAAAGGACTTCTTCAGGCAGATGCTCTCATGTCTTAATTTCATTGAGATCTGACTTCACTAAACGCTACTTTATTTTTTATTAATATTTTGCAAGATGACCACATTACATCATGTTGGATGACTGGATTATATTATTAAAGGACCTTTTCATTTGTTTATTTCTTTTACATATTTAGTACAGTGTTTACAGGGTCTCACTACACAGACTGAACTCATAATAATCCTCCTGTTTTCAGCCTCCCAAGTGCTGGGATTGCAAGTGTGCACCACCACATCCAGTCCCAGTGCCAGCTCAAAGGGGCGGGGCTGGCACCGTACTCTGGGGATGGAACCCCATTCCCTGTGTCTGCCTAAGCAGGCACTTTAATCCACTGAGCTGTCTGACCAGTCAGGAAAGGACCTTTTCACCTAAACCAAGAAGAAAACTGATTGAATCTCTTAAGGATAACTTACAACTAAATGTCAGCCTAAAAATCTTGGGGATGGAGGGTAGGGTACACGGGGATCAAACTCAGAACCTTGCATTTGCCACACAGATGCTTAAGCCACTAACTTACATTTTATTTTGTAATTATAAAAGAAAACCAAGAAGCCAATCATAGAATGAAACTTTCTTCTTGGAAGAGCACTTTCTTAAAGTACATTTGAAATAGTAGGAGCTGGTTAATTATTACTGGTATTCTCAACAGCTGGAGTCTAAAAGGAAGCCCTCCCCCCCCCCATACCAGGAATCGAACTTGGGACCTTGTGGGTGCCAGGGAGGTGCTTACACCACTGGGCTATCTCCCCAGCCTCAAGAATGCTTTTTTAAAAATGTTATGGTAAAATGCCACCACCACCCCAGCCCAAAACAGCAGGCTAAGGACACAGTTCAGTCGTAGTATACTTGCCAAGCATGTGGGAGGCCCCGATTTCATCCTTAGTTCTTCAGTGACCACTCTCACCCACCCCAAACAATATTTTTTTAAAAGTAAAGAAATGTCAATATAAGATTCCACATGCAGCTGATTATCATCATAAAGCTTAGAGCAGGAATGTCTACATACTACTTTCTGAGAAGTAAAGGTATCCACAGTCAGCAAGCCTTCTAGTGAGAGTGATCACAATATACTGAAAACAGTTTTCATTTTATTCTTTCCCTGACTCTTCAGAATGAATGCATGAGGGCCAGGGAGATGGCTCAGTGGAGTAAGTGCTGGCCAGGCAAGCACAAGGGCCTGAGTTCAATCCCCAATTCCATCAGAAAAAGAAAAGATTCCACACAGAATGAATGCATCTGAGACTAACTCAAGTTACTGACAACACAGGCAAATTATTCTATTGTCTCATTTCTCATTATGTGTTAAGAGCCAAAAAAGAGAAAGGAGTAAGAGACTGGAGTCATACCACAAGCACCAGCCAAGACTGTGATCATAAAGTTCTCACTGAAGGAAACATCCTTTGAAAAAACACTCTGCAGGATGCCAAGATCTTTGTAACCAAAAGCCACACAATAAAAACAAGAAATCCAAATGTCAGGGGTCTCCAACTAATACTTCTATTTAAATGTGGACTCAAGTAGAGATTCAATCCCTAAATCTATGCACAGCAACTTGGGAATGGGTTATTAACTGATATGTTATTCTAGCATCCAGGATACTGAATAATTCTGCTTCAACATCCACTTAACAATCCATTCAACAACTAATCATCTTAAACAAGCTAGCAACTTTTCTTTATACCCCTTATCTAGTATTTAAATAAAAGCAGAATAAACCAAATAGTCTACATTTAAACTATAACTCCACTTTATACAATTTTGGAATGACCCAAAGTCTTAATTTTTGTGTTATAGTCCCTGCTGTACTCACTTCCTGTATCCCAAATTTCTAGATATAATTTATATATTAATCTCACTCAGCCTAAACACAAACCACTGCCTATATCCATTTGTCTATCTGTCGCCTCCTATGGAAAAGCCGTTACTGTTTCCTTTTAGGACACAAGACCATCACAACCTATTATTTACTGACACTATAACAAATAGATCTCTTCCTAACTAATGACTTCCACTCATGTACGGCTCAAGAGATAAAATGAAAAAAAGTTTGCTCACCATTATCTGGTCCCCACATCTATATACCATTGCTTTCTTAGGCGACATTCTTCAAAAGAAGTATACATTCTTCTACCCAATCTCTGCCAAGTCGTTTTCCATCCCACCAATTCCTGATCATACTAATTTCATAATTATTTCTACATTAGCTGCAGAGGGAATAAATTCTCCTGGCTCCTTTACAAAGAAATGGTAACATCTCCTTTTCTTCATATGAGCAATTTACATTCCCTGTTAGTTTAGATTTGGCCGTTCAGATGGTCTGCACGGTCCACACTGCCATCAATCTTGGGAGTTGAAAGACCCGTATCACCTCTACATTTCCTGGACCCACCAACATCTAATGACTGATATCAGTATGAGTAAAATAAGACAAAACTGAACTCAATAAAAGATACTTGTAATGCCTGTATACGATTTTTCTTTTTTTTAGACAAAGGCTTTGTGTATTTTTTTCAGAAACATCAGTATCACTTTTACTATTAACTCTAAGAAATAAAGCGACTATTACCTCATATATTAAAAAAGACTTTCCAGAAAAGGTAAGAGAAGCTATGTTCTTCTACTTTCACTGTGAAGTTACAGGCAGGAAAACAACTGCCTATAACTACGCCAAAATGTAGCTGGCAGAGGAGCGAAGGAGAAGAAAAGAGCCACAGTGTCAAGGCAGCCTGAGGCTCTGTGGCCTCTTTCCTGAGCTGGGTGGATGCTGCTGCCACGAGGGAGAAGGCAGGGTGAGACAGCACATCCTCACACCTGATGTGCGAAATTAAGGTGGGTATTTATTAATAACTAGTTCCAAACAGCTCTCTCTCTTTATTTAGTTACCATGGCAACATGAACTATCAAAAGCAATTGTTTCCAATTAGGAGACTGGGGGGGGGGGGGGCGCCAGTGATTTTCATGTGAGATCCCAAAACATGAGAACAGTAATCCATAAAACAAGTGATTGTATCAAGCAACCTTTATCAGCATTTTGAAACACATATGAAAGAAGTCAGGTAACTGCACTACAAAATTAACAACATAGAGTTCATCTGACAGAATAGCAGCAAGTACAGCTAAGCTCATAGATAATATGAACTAAAACTGTTCGATCTATGTCAAACTTATCATGAAGGAAGGGATTATACTGTCTTGAAATTATCTAATTTACTTTTAAAATAAAAGCATTAAAAATATTGAAGTCTTTTTTCTATATAAGAGTGAGTCACCAAAAAGAATACTTTCTTTTAAAAAAAACTCAGCTAAGAATTCAAGTCTCAGAAAAAAACCTACTTCTGTTACTCTATTATTCTAAACAGCTTAAATTAAACCCAAATATTCATAAGAAGTATTTTCCCCATCTCACTAATCAAGAAGCTACTTAAGAAAATAATTTATACAAATGTTTATACTCAAAATAAAATTAAATGACTTACCTAGAAAGGGAACAGTAAGAACATAAGTTGAGAGCAATATTACAATCTTACTTGGAATGTGCCCAGAAATCTTCTAAAGCCAAACTGATTTGGTAAGATTTTTATGGAACTTGTAACTGCATGGACTAAGACGGGTCATAAACCTGGCTTCAGATAAAGAGTCATATGCTATAATAATGTCTGTAAGTATAAGAAGAAGCATGCACCTTCTATGATACCAAAACATTATGAAAAGTTTGCAATGTATTAATTTATCAAATACATCTTGTCAAGGTATCTTAAAACTGTCTCATTGATATTTGTACTTCAATAAAACAAAAATTTAAAAAAAAAAAAAAAAAAGAAAACCTGGCTTCAGTCAGCCAGATCAATGATCTCTGACCTGACATCTGCCACTGCCAAAACAACCACTGCAGGTACCTTTTCTTGTTTATGGTGTTTAAATAAAAAGAGCTTTCTCTTCATTAGAAATCATAAAGCAGGGGATGGGGAGATGGCTCAGTGGAATAACTGCCATCCTGGCAAGCACAAGGGCCTGAGTTCAATCCCCAGTTCAGAAAAAAAAAAAAAATTTAAAAAAGGAAAAAAGAAAGAAATCACAAAGCTGATGTCATAATTCATTAAATGCATAACACATATTTTCAAAGTTAACCACATTAAAACATACATTTACCAGACTGAACAACCAGTTGCTACAAGAAACTGATATATATTTCCTGAAATAAGCCAGAAAAATGAAGGAGGCTATTAGCATCAATATCAATTACTTCAAACAACACATAACTAATTTTTCTTTACAAGCAATGTCTGGAACTGAAATCACGACTTTACACTGAGATTTATTCTCTCCAGCAAGCTTATGCTAAGAAATGGATCACATTAAGTGACTTCAAATTCTTGTTAACAGGGAGGAATAAAATCCATGATTTGGGCAATGATATTGAGCAGGGGTGTTTCCGGCTGTTTCTCACAATCTCTACATAGCTTCGTGTCCAAGAATTTATTGTGCCATCTGCAAACAACAGAGCACTCGCTCAGCAGGGGAAGGAAATCAGCCAAAACTTGAAGACAAATTCTCAAGGCAAAGAAAGTCCTCTTTGCTTTGAAACCCTCAGCAAATCAGCAGGTTTATGTACAGAGCTAACAAGAGCGCACCCCTCTCAAGGGTAAAAATCACAGCACAGCCTGCCACATCAGGCAGTTTGTCATCACAAAATACAAAGAACCTGTCAGCTTCTTCCCTGACAGCCTTCTCACCATCTAGGGCAGATACTTACTTCACCCTCTAATTTAGCAAGCAGCACTGTGTGCTCTAGCATTAAAGCTACCATCAAAACATGAAGGCAATGCTGTTACTGCTCTTGTCCCCATACAGAAAATTCCTACATATTACTGTGTGTCTATATATGAATCTCTGAGATACTCTCTTTTTTGCAAAGCATGGCAGTGCCACTCTAACGGAATTTCCAATAGGATCCTGTAGTTGTAAAAAAGCATGAACAAAGCCTTTCTCACAAAAAAAAAAGATTTTGCAGAGATACAGCTTGGTGGCGCAGCAGTCAACATGGGAAACTGACCCTAAGAAGAGCTCTGTGCTGCTTTCCATTGCTCCTGCATGGATTTACCCTTGCTATTTGGAATCATTCACAAAGGGACCAGAAGGTCAATCTAATATTGTAGAATAAGAAGTCCACAATCTCTCTGCAGTTACTACAGATGTTGGCCAATGAGGGAGGAGGGGGTGCACACACCAGGAGGGAGCACTGAAATCCTGTCACCCAAGGCAATGACATGCCACAGGGCCTCTGGCAAGCCTCCACTTCCATATTCTTCACAGGCAAACAGCCACATCAGATCTGTTCCTCAACTCTATAAACAATAACACACTACATTCTAACACAGTGAAACTCAGAATGTACTTGAGAAATGAATGAAAATGTGATAACAAGTTACATGAGCCGCTAAGTGGAACACTGCTATACTCTCATCAATATGAACAAAAAGAACTGTCCTAGTAAACATGTCCTTAAGGGTTAACTAAAAGGAGGCTTATTTTTAGATTTCTGCTAGATAGGTTTCTTTCACTGAGAGAGGATACTATAATATGCCTAGTATTAACAGAAAACTTAAAAGGGAAAAACAAAGAAACACTGGAAAAACAGCACCAGAGTAATCAAAACCTTCCTGACTCTGTACCTTATTTGTGTTTTGACTCTGTTAACTGTTTACAAAATTGGCTACATCATCTTTAAGATTATAAACTTGGGGGGGGGGGGGAAGAGACCTCAGGTAACAAATTACTGGTTTCTTTTTATACTTCACAATAATTAAATTCATGTAATGAGTTCAGATGTCTTTTGATTCTTAACTAGTGCTCCAAGGTTTACATTGACTTCCGTGTAAACACAGATCACATACTTCGAGCCAGCATTTATCTGTCTTTAACCTCACTGCTAGCAAAGAAAACCAGATTATGAGGAGGAAAGGGTTGGAGAGAATGGGTGGGAAGCACATCATAAGAAACCAAAAGCAATTTGGCTGAAATTTCCACATTTCTCTTTTTTTTCTAGAAATTAGAAAATCTTTCAATTCAACATAATATTGAACAATGACTCTAGATAATGATCTTGCTAATGTTAAGAAATGATATAGATACTGTATTCTAGAATAATACTGCAACATGTCCCCTTTCTAGGTTTTTGTTTTGTTTTTTGTTTTTTTGGTGAACTGGGGATTGAACTCAGGCACTTGTGCTTGTCAGGCAAACACTTATACTACTGAGCTATCTCCTCAGCCCTCCCCTTTCTATATCGACCCCATGCTCCATGGGCTGGAAAAACCACTAAAACTAGAAAAAGCAAGGTCATCCTGCAAACAGCAGAAATCTTGTTAGTTATGTGATATGCTAAATTAGGCATGGTCTGACATCTACATTTCCTAAATGGAGAACATGTGGGCAACCTGGGCTCTATAGCTTACTATGAAATATTCCTTTAAAAGCCTGCCCTACCGCAAAAATGATTCTAGATAGTTAAAACATCCAATGTCAATGTAGTGATGTGGAGGTCTCTTAAGGCTCTAACTTGTGTTGATGTAGAGCTCATGTGCCATAGAGAGAACTCAAGCAATCTAAGGAAGAAGGTGTATTTCAAAACTAGGTGATGTGGTGAGGTGAAGTGCTCGCCTAGCATTCGCAAGCATTCATAACAGGGTCTGGGTTCATTTCAAAATACCCTGCAGGAAAGTACTGCAGGTAGAATCCCACCCTAAATCAATGACGCCAATCTAAAAATTAAGAAATTCTACTATAAAATCTCTATTAAATAAAGGGTGATTACTAAAGGAAATGCTGATGAACCTTAACACAAAGACTAGAAGTGGACACTACTCAAATAATGTACACTTAGGAAACCAATGCAGCGCTCTACGCCCAGTATTTAAAGAAAAAAACTCATGGCTGACAGGTAGACTGGTGTGAAATCCTTCTCTCCCCATATGGCTGACGACAAACAAACAGTTCCTCTGATCTGCTGCTGCCACACCCTGCAGGGCAGATTTCAAGCAACACTGCTTGCTCCTTTTCAGAAAACAACCCACTGGGAGCCTGGGGTTTGCAATGAATGCTTCAAACCAATTTGCAGTGCTCACTGTAAATACACAGGAGAATTCACAATGCCTGGGCTATAATTCTTATTTGGCAAATTATTTTATTATAAACTGGTATCATGGTGAATCCATTTTCTTTATGGGTTTTTTGCTACTGTTTAATGGACTGTCAGTCTAATTTAGATTTCATCTATTTAAATTCATTCAAGTCTGGCTTCTCATTGTACAGTAAATGGAACATATTTCTCTTCAACGAAATTAATGACAGCTAATTGTAGGCTGCAGTTCTCAATTTTGTAAAAGCAACTTTCTGCAGCTCAAGCATCAAGCTATAAAATCTCCCACACCAATTATTTTTCTGTACTTTACAGGTACCTACGTATTGGATGCCTTAACTATAAGACTAGAGTATATATACTAGTGTATGTATGACTAGTGTATATCCAGGTAAAATTCCTTCCCATTCTAATATTCACCACTACAACTTTATAGAGTCAAAACTGAACTATAACCAAGAGCAAGTAAAGTTTATTATCAGTTTGAACAGACAGAGACTCTCATTTTGTTATCAAACCTGAAGATTAAAGTTTATTAATTTTGCTATTATAATTCAATCATTTCCATATATCTGGAGGAAATGGAAAGCTAAACTACACACACACACACACACACACACACACACCCCTTGCGGAAATGGAAGTACAAACTGCAAGAACTAATATACACACTGAACTGAACTGCTTCTATAATTGATATTCTGCTGAACAGAAATTTACTTCTGTGTTTTATTTACCAGGCAACACAATAATCCATGTGTGACATTTCTTACGTGATTAGATTTTCATCTAAGCACCCATATAGCTATGCAGGAGATGCTCAAGGAAGAAAAGGGTACACAAAGCAGCACTTTAAAAGAAACATCAAATCAATATCCAAATAATACAGCAAGCACCCAGATCTGCTGTCCCAAAACTATAACCTTCAGGGTCATCAAATAATGAGTTTCAGCTCGTTTTTTAAAAAGGAGAAGTAAAGGAAAAACATAGACACCCCTTTCCTGCCTTTTCTTGACCAGCTTTGGTCCTCATCTGGAGCAGGTACCCTCCATCCTGGCCTGTCGGGCTTTGCTCATATGGCTGCGCCCACCTCTGGCCTCTCCCCCTGCTTTGTGCTTTGCAATCCTAGCCGACCTTATTATTTCAATCTTTGGAATAGCATAAATTATTTTTTTTTTAAAGATAGGGTCTCAATGTATATAGGTTGGACTCAAATTCCTGATGATCCTCCTGCCTCAGCCTCCTAAGTGGTGAGATTACAGGAATGTGCCATCGTGCCCAGCTAGCATAACCTATTGCCTTCTACTAGTGTTAAGAAACAACCAGAAATGTAGCTCAGCAGCACAGTGCCTGTAGGCTAACAAGCAAGAGCCTCTCAGTTCATTGGGGGGTGGGGGGGCCCTTAAGCGAAGGGACAGGACTTAAGAGCTAAATGGAATTCCCAGCAGACTGGACCCCATGGTTTTACAGTATTGGTGCAGCACAGCAATTTCTCCTCCTGGAACACAGCCAGCACGTGGACAGGAGGACATGCTGACTGATACCACTAGGCCCCTCCTTTCCGTTCCACTTTTGAATGGATCTGATTTTGGTACCTGAGAGGAAATGTGCGGCTATTCCTTCCAAGAAAATATAAGGACTACTGATAAAATAAATTTCTGGAATGTTGTTTCACTTACAGAAGTTAAAAAGCTGACTGAGTCTCACCCAGCTACTGAGGGAACTGAGACAGGAGGATCACGGGATCCCAGGACTTAAGAGGCTGGACTGGGCAGCACAGCAGAACCCTTCTTTCCTTGCCCCTCTGCACCCCACCTGCCAGTCTCACCCTCCACAGCACTGACAGCTGCAAAGTAGGCCTTAACACTGAGCTGCAGACCCAGATCTTTTCTTTAGTTTTTATTTACAAGCAATGCACCAGTAAACTCAGTTTAGATACCATTACTTTAAATACACACACCTCACCACATGAAAAAAAAAAAAAAATTTCAAAACAATATATGTACTTCTTAAGATATATTAAATAACAAGATTTATTAGAGGTTATTCCCTTAATAACCACCATGACACCCAAGTAATACTGAAACATAAGCATTATCTCTGGGTTTATTTCTCTATGTGATGTGACACACATGTATCTGTGATTTATACTGGTATGAGAGGTACTGCCACTACAGCTATGGTTTACTGCTCACCTTCATAATTGAATTTCCGGAGCACTAAATGTTATTTGAAATGTAATGAATTACTGAAAAGAAAGGCATTATTTTCCCTAGCCAAATCCACAGTCTTGCAATCCACCCCTCATCAGTGGCTGCCTGCTTACCCCCGGTTATGGAGCAGTCCATCACTAATGGTGTACAAAGCATCAATAATGGTTCAAATTTATAATTACTGACATGGCAATAAATGCAGGATACATTAAGAGGCATATATATAATTCTACTATAATTTTCACTAAGGAAAGCAACCATCCAACAAATATTAATAGTGTAGTGATTTCAATGTTTAACTTTTGCTTAATTTTTCAATTTAAATTTTTGAAAATGTATTATTTGTTCACAAAAAAAGGAAAACCACAGGAGGAAAATTATAAGAGGGAAAATAGAAAGCCCTATATCCAAAACATTGTAAACCTACATACAGGGCAGAAGAAAAAGCAACACATGACCTCAGGGGAAGTGACATAAAAATGAACCATTTCTAATGATTACACAATGCACTTCAGAAATGCAGCCGCACATTGCCTCTCAGGTACCAAAATCAGATCCATACAGAAGTGGAAAAAGAAAGAAGGGAGACTAGTGGTGCCTTCAGCATCAAGTGGAGCTGGAAAGCCATATATGGACATCAGATGCCTCAGCACTCAGAACCCTAACAGCTGGAAGGTAAGGGAAGGAAAACACATGACAAAACGGATAGCCTCCACAGATAGCTAGCCTGCAACCAGTCCTGACCTGAATGCCACGAGCGATCTTCAAGAAGATTCACTCCATGTCACCAATTATTGACATATTTAGGTAATTGCTGCAAACCTCAAAATCATTCTAGTTTATAAGCCAGAAAGTTAATCCAGAACTTTTCTCCAAAATGTTTCCCAGCCAATATGAATAGGAAAGATCTCCATGGTTTAAGACGGAAAGGTAAGGTATAAATTTCCTCCTAAGGAAAAAGCATCAATTCCCCAAATCTGATCACTGGAAGAATAATTCTCCAATGCAAACTTCAAAATCTTAAATGCATTTTTGCTCTCAGAAATAGTGATAAGCCACCATTTTCACTTATGCTGTTCCTGATGATATAAAAATACAGCAAACCATGGTGGTTAGATCTTTTTGTGACATTTCCCTTCCCCATAGTAAAAAAGAAAAATTACAATTATTAACATTACTGCTATCCCCACAATTGATTTGGAATTATAGTGCCTACGTTATATAACACTAACACAATAGAAACCAGGTCAAGTAAAATCTAAACACTAAATGCTCTCTAATAATGATAACAGCCTCCTTTAAGATCCAACAATTATGCACAGCTCTACTAATAAACCATATATTAAGATGGAACATACTGAAGTAGTTAAAATCTATATTACAAACTTGCCCCATTTCCCCTAGTAGTATAATTAAATGCCTCCTTATCTTTTAACTATACCAATCGCTATTGATCAGTCTGTGGTAAAAGATTAACAATTTGTCAAACACCAACATCTGCCCTGCACACAAAGGCAGCCGAAACAATGCCTGCAACCTCCAAGAGGCTTTAAAATAACTATCTTCAGACTCTCAAAGTTGAGTTTATGCTTTGTATACTTTACAAGAAGATCATATTGGGTATTATGGAAAAGGCATTCCTTGCAAAGGCAAATGAACATTAGAGATCTGAGTGGGAAAAAGTGAGTTCAATGAACACTGCAGAATGCCATTCATATGTAACATATACAGTGCTAACTGGCTTCCCCACACTTTCAAAGGGGAAATAATGAAAAGATTTAACGGAGCTAGATATTAGACATGTAATAGACTTGGTAAAGTGGCTTACTCATTTCCAGGCATTTAAACATTCACTAAGAAGAACTCAAACTAATTTACTTTCCCCCACATTGTATTGTACTTAAAACATCCATTACAAAATTTATACTAACACAGTAAAGAATAGAAATGAAAGAGTATTTATTATTACTTTTTCTTATACTTAGGTATTCAAGCCATCTCCAAGGCAAACTTTGAGTATGCACGCTTTTAATGTGCAGTAGTAAATATTTTTAGAAACAAATGGTTTTTATCCACATGCACTATACAACAGTATGTCATCACACACTGCTCCAGTTTTAAACCCACCAACAATATTTTTTTTTTAATTCTGGCAAGTGTGGTTTCCTCAGCTGGTGGAACGGTTAAGAATAAACAGGAGGCGGTATATGGAAGGACCACAAGCACATGGGTCAATGTCAAATACAAGCAATCTCTGGCAAAAGCAGAGCCAAATTCCTGCATTTCAATTTATGTTATCTAACTCCAATGCTACAATGCCACTTCAAGTCAGAATTGTTTCCTTTTTTAAAAAGTGTTTTACAAAGCTAATAATGTATAACAGATTAAACCAACTCTTTTAGCAATTTCCTCAGCTACCACAAAGCAACGCATCAACGTATAATTATAAAAAGGAACATTTAACAATTAATTGAGCCAGCAAAAGTGAACCCTCAAGAGCTTAGGAGTTCAAACGCTTGCTCACTAAGCAAAAGGGCAGAGGATTTTAACATAACTGCAGGAAATCTCAGTCCAATTAAGACTCTAGGTAAACATAAATCTTGTTCCACCGTGATTAGGGCTCTTATCTGTCACAGTCCACTAGACTGGTTTTAGCATCCAGCTTAGAGATTCAAACAAAAGAATCCCCACTCCCTTTGTGGCCTCTTGTCATGCTAGTGTATTAATCAAGCACCTCCAGGTTCCAGGCTGAACAGGGACGGTCTCACAAAGGTTGTGACCGACTACTCTTCCACAAGATCCCAGAACGCAGCCAGCACGCAGTTACAAGGTGGTAACACACTGAAGACACTCAGGCTCTGTGTCACTTTGTAATAGTAACAACTCAAGTAATTCACCTTCCTGCCTCATTCAACTTCTAGTCAGCATCTAGGTAGAGGATATGTACACTCTTTCCAAATAGAAACCAAACACATAGGGCTTCAACAGGGTGTCATTTGGGATAGCAACTGTTTCACAGAGTAACTTTCTGAAGAACAATGTACACTGAATTAACCAAGGAGTAAATCCCAAGAACTATTTTATTTAGGAGACATTTGCTCCATGTCTCCTAGAGCTTGGTAAGAAGCAGAAAAAGGGGCTGGAGAGATGGCTCAGTAGAATAAGCACTTCCCAGGCAAGCGCAAGGGTCTGAGTTCAATCCCCAGTTCCTCCCCACAAAAAAAGAAAAAAGTAGAAAAGGCTGTAATTTTAATATCTAAGTGGGTTCCTCAATACAAAAACACAAGTTACTTTTCCAAAACTTAATTAAAATCAACAAAACTGTATGTTTTTGATGTATCATAAACACAAAATGATTAAAAGGAGACCATCTGCGGATTGAGCCCAAGGCTGGTGCTGCGGGCCAGTGGTCCTGTCACTGAGTATGCCCCTAGCCCATTAATGGAAAAACTTTAAGGACTATCATCAGAACGGGGTGAACTACAGGCTAAAGCCAGAAACGAGCAAACTATGAACACATGTCTATTCAAGCCTGCTCCCTGTTCTTTCAAAAGGCCCACAGGCTGAAAACGAGCTTTGCATTTTTTCATGATAGAACAAAAAGAAATGAAAAGAAAATTTACTGATATGTAAAAAATATGTGAAATACAAATTTAAGTTTATACTACTATTTACTGCTGCTTTCCTCCCACAAGAGAAGCGCAGAGTAGTTGCACCACAGATGATCTGGTTCTGGACAGAAGAATTTGGTATTCTACAAACAGTGAGAAGCTCAAGTGATACTGTAAAATTCAAACCATATAAAAAACTAAATGTAAAAGACCTGTGCTAGAGACCATCTGCTCAGAGACTGCCCAAGACTTCTACAATTTAATACCAAGCCTACTGACCTACAGCACACAAAATCCTTTTAATTAACACCTTGACAGGTGCAATGTAGGGCCTCCAACATCCTGTCTTCAAGTTCCTTGTCACACACACTATTTGGGCTGCTGAAAATTCAGCTAGCTCGCTTTCCAGATCCAGATGAACAATGGCAAGCGTCTGTCCCCATCAGTCCCCCCAACCCCCATATCCCACACAAAGAATACTGTGGATCAAAGCCCTCCTTCCAAACAATGGCCTCAAACTCACTGTGATCCTCAGGCCTCAGCCTCCGAAATGCTGAGATTATAGGAGCATATCATCATGCTCTGCTCTGTAATGCCAATGTAAGATAATAACACTTAAGAAAGATTTTAATACATGCCGAGCCCTTGCTAGACTGTGTACACTCATATAATCCCCCATACAGCCCTTGAGATGGGTCTTTTAACCTATATTTATTTACACAGAAATGTCAGGCAACTGCAAGAGCACTGGTAACTGGAATATGCTGTACTACCTCTGTATCTGTATTGACATTTCTGATCAAGGCTAAGCACAAGTTATGTTTATCCACAGTACTGAAGCATCTAAGTGTCTAAAAAAATTTTATTTTTATTTTTTGTATTTTAGGGAAGGGTCTACAGGGTGTTCAGGGTCTCACTACTACACTGGAGTCAGTGATTCTCCTGTTTACAGCCTCCCAAAGTGCTGGGATTACAGGCACACACCACCATGCTCTGTCTCAATTGCCATCTCAACTCGCCCTGGGGGTGGGGCTAGCATGGCAGGTCCAGAGGATCAAACCACTGGACCCTGCACCTACTTGCAGGTGCTTTAATCTGCTGAAGTATTTGGCCAACCCTAGAAAATTCTTACCCAGGATCATGTCATTCATAGGTCTACTTTATTTAATGTGTAAGAAGAGTCACGTTCTTAGGAAGGTGTGTATTAATAAGATGTCTTACAAACAGAAAACAAGGAATTCATGCAGGTAAAAACTACCATGTGAACCAACAATCCCAGTACTTGACATATATGCACAAGAAATGAAGACAGTACATAAGCAGTACCTGCACTCCATTCTTATTACACAATATTTACAGGGACCAAGATACATAACCAACACAAGAATCCATCCACAGATGAATGGATAAAGAAACTGTGGTGTATACACACAATGGCATGCTTTCCACTGCCTTGTAAAGAAGGAAATACTGTCATTTGCAAGAACAAAGATGAACCTAGAGGCTATTATGCTCAGTGTAATAAGCCAGGCATAGAGAAACAAATACTAAGTCAATGTTTACTCCCAAGGTCCTAAAGTAGGTGCAGCTGTTACAGTGCCATCCTAGGGAGGCCACGTAGCTCACAGAGGGCTAAACACTCTAGCTCTTACCTCTAACTGTGATGACAAATATCTGGGGATGAATATGTGCCCACAAGGTGTTAAGGCATTTTTCCAGCCACGTGGCAGACTCGGACACCCCTGAACCAAAGGGAAGGTGCTATGTGTTCTTTGACACTAATGGGGGTGGAGGCATTGCAGACAGGTGTGAGGACATCAGAGGGTCAGGGGCTGTCAAAATGTGAGCCATGGACTGAAATTCCCAGTGGACTCACAAGACAGCTGGAGACAGGGACTTACCCAGGGTGGAGAAGCTAATGGTGGAAGTGTAGAAGCCAGAAAACTAAAACTGGATTACTGATAAACTGCACTCCTGAATTTATTAACTGCTTGTAAAAATACTTACCATTTACCACTTTCTAGCCCACTATCAAAGCATGGCGTTTAAGTAAACACATAAAAAATGAAATTCTCACTTAGCTGCTTTCCTTCCTCTGGCTGTACCCTGCTATTATACAGTTCCACCCCCATTCACATTCCTCTTGCCCAGGAAAGGCTGTGCAGGAACGACCAGCACAAGCTGTGCCCACTCTATCGATGAAATTCCTCTAGCACAATTCACACAGCCAAACAATCCCTAAACAGCCTTGTTCCCATTCTCACTGAAGCCGGCAAGGGCACACAAGGCCTAGAAGGAATACGTGCAACGAATACATGTTGCTTCTGTCATCCTCCACACCTGTTTTGCACATAGAGCTGCTGTGACTTGGCCCCATCACAATGGGGGTGGGGAAGGATGTTTCTATCTTTTTCTATTAGACACAGACATGTATTTCAAGGTGAACACACTGAAATTGTTCTTCTGGGTTGTGACTTCTGCTTTGTTTTGGGTCTTCTGAGAGAGTCTCACAATATAGTTGAAGCAGACCCTGGACTCATTATGAAGCCCAGGCTGGCCTCCAACTCAACAATTCTCCTACCTCAGCCTTACCAGTACTGGGATTACAGGCATGTGCCACCATGCTCAGCTTTGTTTGATGGTCCTGTTTCTTTTATTGGTGCATGTTTATAATAGGTCATAATGATGCTCGCTCTGGGGAACTGGCACATGTATGTGACATATGTTGACCATTTCCACTCATTCTATCGTCCCTCTCCCCTATCTTCAAACAATATGCCTATTGTTTCCCATTCTCTCTCTCCCTCTCCTCTGCCTTCTCCCTCCCACCGTCCTTCCCTCCCCTCCTCAAAAAAAATCATGTCATGTTGAACTTTCTGTCTGGCTTATTTCAGTTACCATTATGATCTCAAGTTTCATCCCTCTTCCTCCAAATGACACGATCTCCCTTCCCTATTCCTTAAGGTGAGAAATATTCACTGTGCATGTACAAACACCAGGAAGTGGGTGGTAGAATCCAGGGACTTCTCATTGAGCTACAGATATAGCCTTTGCTAATTCTATTTGAAAACAGGATAATTTGAAAAATCACTAAGTTGTCCAACTCTTATCAAAATTGTGCTAGGATTACTGGCACGTGCCACCAGGACCACGTGTCACTATCTGCTGACAGCACTGAGACTGTTCCCAGAGCTCAGCTACTGTGAGCTGTGCTGCTTTAAACATGGAGGCACACATATTAATACAGTATGATGTCCTTAATTTTTTCGGGAACACACAAGGCAGCTTGAGTCAAAAGCAATTTCTACTTTTATTTTTGAGACAAATCTCCACGCTTCTTTCTGTAGTGGCTGCACTAGTTAACACTCGCACGCCCACCAGTGTGAAGAGGTTCTGCTTCCCCACACCCTCATCTGCACTACTGCTTCTTACATTCCGGATGACAGCCATTATGACTGGGTGGAATCTCAGGGCTGTTTGATTTTCATTTCTCTGGTGGCTAACAAACATTTTTCATGGGTCAGGTGGCTATTTATACTTCTTTTGCTAAGTGTGTATTTAGCTGATTTTCCTGTTTTGTGAATGCGTTAATTGTTTAAAGGGTTCATTTTTGCATCATTGCATATTCTAGATTATTTATTTCTCTATCAGAAGAGTGACCGGCATTGCATTCTGTAGGCTGGCTTTTCAATCTGCCATTTCCTTTGCTTTTGAGAAGCTACTTAATTTGATGTAATTGTTCGCACTGATTCAGGATACTATTTCCTGTTATTGGAGTTATGTTCAGGAAGTCCTGGCCTAAGCCTTTGACAAAAATGCTTCCCCAACTAGGTTATCTTCCAGTACTTTCAAAGATTTTCTTTACATATAGGCCTTTGATGTGTTTTTCTTTGATGTGGATACAGGAGGAGAGATACGAATCTAGTTTTACTCTTCTGCACATGGACATCCAGTTTTCCCAGCACCATTTGTTAGAGGCAATCTAACAAATGTTTTTGGCTTGTCAAAAATACGATGGCTACGAGGGCCAGGGAGATGGCTCAGTGGAATAAGTGCTTCCCTGGCAAGCACAAGGACCTTAGTTCAATCCCCAGTTTTGCAAAAAAAAAAAAAAAAAAAAAAAAAAAAAAGATGAAGAAGAAGATGGCTATGACCATGAGATAGCTCAGTGGACTAAAGCACCTGCTTAGGTAAAAAGTATAGGGATCACGATTCAATCTGTACGCCACATACCATGCCAGCCCCCACCCGCCCCACAACCCTCCATGTTGAGCAAGCCAGAATCCAGGCATGGTGGTGCACACCTGTAATCTCAGTGCTGAGGAGGCTGAAAGCAGGATGATCACAAGCCTGAGCTGCAAGTGAGACCTACAACAACCAAATTAAACACATAAACAAATAAACAAATAAGATGGCTATAGATACAAAGGGTTGTTTCTGTGTCTATTCCACCATTCACATGTTCATTTGCGCTTCCTGCACTGTTTTAGTAGTGTAACTTGAAATTCTATATATGATGCCTCCTGCTTTGCCATTTTTGCTCAGGATTACTTTGGCTATTCTGGGTTTCTTTGGGTTCTGTACCAAATTTTCTAGCTCTGTGAAGAATGCTGTTGGTATTTTAATAGGGACTGCCTTAAACCTATAGATCATTTTTAGTAATATGACCTTCACAACAGAATTAATTTTGGTGATCAAAGCACGAATAAGGGAAGGTGTTCTGTAATTTTTTGAAGACTTTAGTGAAACCTTTATATATGGCTCATGTATGTACAGCACTACAATTAAATCTCTTCTATATTTGCTTTCTTCTCATAGTTGTTTATGATCGCATTCATTATAGGGAATCTGTACTTGCACATGATATAAATTTTTGTTCCCCTGTCCTATTCCCCTACCCCTCCCTTCAACCACTCTCCCTCCCTTATTTCCAAAGCCTTTGTTTCCATGCTTTTCCTGTTCTTGTTTTCTTTCTTTTCCTATCCCTTACTTTGTTCCTCCACCCTGCCTAGATCTGCTTCCCATTCCAACATTTTCTGCCTGTTTCACAATACCCATTATACATTTGGCCCTCATTTACACTTTCAGTTTGTCACACCAGAGAACGCAGCACTTATGTATGCACGTCCAGTACATCTTATTTAAGAGTATGGCCCCAAGGTGTATCCATTTAGCTAGAAATGTCTCGCCTGAAACCTTCTTTATGGCAGAGTAATGTTCCATTGCATTTTTTAAAAAGCACATTTTCTCTCTTTATCCATTCATCAGTTGGTGGGCGTCTGGGCTGTTTTCAAAATTTCACTATTAATATTTGTGCTGTTACAAAATGGGTGTGCATATATCATTATGGTAGGATGCTTTCAATTATTTCAGGAACATAGTAAGAAAAGAAATAGTTGAGTCAACTGAAACCTATAGTGTTAATTTTCTGAGGAATCTCCACAGTACTTATACCATTCTACACTCCTACCAACAGTGGGGAAAGGTTCCTTTTTTGCTAGAGCCCCACCAGCATTTGTTATTTGTTGATTTCTTGATAATAGCCATTCTTTCCAGGATGAGATGGAAGCTCAGGATTGTCATAATTTGCATTTCTTGGCTACCAATGATGTTGAACATTTCTTATTTATCATTTCTATTCTTTATCAGAGAAGTTTCTATTCATCTCAAGTGCTCATTTCTGGATAGAGTCTTTACATTATGGGCACAGGAGGGTCCTGACTTCTTTGAAGTTTTTGTTAGTTTTTAGTTTTTATACATTCTAAGATAATCCTTTGTCTAAGCAACAGCTGGCAAAAGTTTTGTTTGTTTTTAAATCATACTGTAGGCTGTCTCTTCACTCTGTTGGTTTGTCATTCTGTATTAAAAAAGCTTTTTAATAAGATGGTATTTAAAAAAAAAAAAAAATCAGATCCAGTTGTCAATTCTTTGTGATAGAATAGCAAAGACAATTCTGGGAAACAAAGGCAAGGTAAGGAGCATCACAATCCCTAACTTGAAATTATACCACAATGCCACTCCGTTAAAAACAACAAGGTACTGACAGAAACAAAGACCAAATGGATAGATTATAAATGCAGAAAGATCTTCAGACATTTTTAGGCTTCTCCTTTTTAACACAAGTGTCAGACACATTCACTAGAAGAAAGCTTCTCCAATAAATGGTGTTGGAAACATTAGCTTTCCACATGCAAAACATTAAAACTAGACCTATATCTTGACCATGCACTAAACCAAAGTGAAATGAATCAAAGATCTAAACATTAGGGCCAGGAGATAGTTCAGTACAGTAAGCACTTGTCTGGCAAGTAAAAGGGCCTGAGTTCAATCCCCAGTTCTTAAATAAACAAACAAACACATTATATCTGCTGGAAGATAGAATAATTAGCATCCTTTAAAACTGGTGTAGGCAAAGACTTTAAGAACAAAACCCCAATCACACAAGGTTTCCATTATCTAATGTCCTCTTCAATCTTTTTTTTTTTTCAGAGGTCTGTAATTTTCATTACAGAAGTATTTCAACTCCTTGGTTAGGCAGATTCCTAGGTACTTAACTTTTTGGGACCCATTAAGAATGGACTCGTTGGGCTGGGGAGATAGCTCAGTGGCTTAATCCCCTGACAGGCAAGCACAAGGTACTGAGTTTTATTCCTGGTACAAAGAAAAAAAAAAAAAAAAAGAATGGACTCATTTTCCTGATTTTTCTTTTTAATTTCTAGCTAAGTTCATGACTAGTGTCTAGAAACACTATTTACTTTTTGGTTGCTGAGTTTGAGTTCTGTGGAGTTATGGTTCTTGAGTAATGGTCAGTGATTCTTTTTTTCCTCTAAGAAGGAACTTAAATCATGGGGAAATTAATGATACAAAAAGTAGTTTCATGTTTTAACATTTCCTTTTTAAGCAAGCCTTTCCCTGTAGTACAACATACATAGAGACATCCAAAGCATGATGAATTTTCACAAAATGAATACACCTGTGTAAATGTAAGCAACATGTTTTCATCAGGAAGACAGGCTCTTCATAAAGAGCTAAGCTGCCCAGGCTGAACTGGAACATGAAATCTTCCTGCCTCAGCTTCCCAGAGTGCTAGAATTACACCTCGAGCTATTGCTTGCAGCATGAATGCAATCTTGAGGGTACCCACCCATCTAACCTGTCTGACTTCAATGACCGAAGCTTAGTTGTGCTTGTTTTTAAATGATAAATAAAAGCCATATCCATTCAATGTTTTTGAATATGTCTACTTTTCAGTTTAAGTAGTTTTTATACCTAGACATTGCCAGGTTTTATTTTGTATAATTTGGATTTTTTCCCCAGCTTAAATTCAATTTGCATCAAAAGAAATTAACACTTCATCATTAAACATATAATTAATTTCACCTTCCAGGTTATTTTCTAGTTCAAGTCCCAATTTCTAAAAACATCAGATGAATTCTGCAAAAAAATAAGGTAGGGGGGTGTTGTATACCACCTAAGATTTCACAAATAATAATCTCATTCTTCATCTTTTATATGTAAAATTTACCCACACAAAAAATTCATTTTGTCCTCTATAGAAGTAGGGAGAACACAGGTAATAATATCAACTTGAATATCTTTATTTGTAATTTAAGTAATAAACGTTTTTGTTGTTCTAGGACTTCATATTAGTAGGAGAATAGAGCAAAATTATCAGTTTATATGACAGATTACACAAAAGAACCAGCTTAACGGCATTTTCTCAAAAACATGTTTGCTTCTGGAAACAGAAAACCACAATCCTGTGTCAAATTTAAAAATGTCTCCCAATACAAATTTAGTTTTTTGACCAGTTCAACCTGTATCAAGAATGAAAGAATTAAACCCCCTAGTGTCTAACTGAAAATAGTAGAAATAAATTAATAAACAAACAAACACATTATATCTGCTGGAAGATAGAATAATTAGCATCCTTTAAAACTGGTGTAGGCAAAGACTTTTAAGAACAAAACCCCAATCACACAAGCTTTCCATTATCTAATGTAGGACAAAGTCCACCTACCTACAGTAAACTGCAAATAAGAATGTCCCGTGTCAAAAAAGCCTGTAAGGTTTTTGTATTGAATCTGGTTCAATACAGCTTTGTAATAAATCAACTTGTTCCCCTGACTGTCATCTCAAAGGTAGAATTACATCTGACAGACAACAAAGAAGTTAGACACTGGGGTGATACACAATAGTGTCCAAAAAAGACCTTGCCTTTTAATCTTTTTAATAAGTCTGTTGAAACATTCTTTGGGAAATAAATGATCCATGATACGCTTCAGGGGAACTACTGCAATCTTAACAGTAATTAGAGTAAATAAAAATTTTTAAAATATGTTGTCATTCCACAAATATTACATAATACACATATGCATGCACTATTGTCAAAAATGCTTCAAATTCTATGGCAAACAAAAGCAGAGTTACTACCGTTTGGAAAGCAAGAGACAGATTTAATCCAACAATAATAAGAATAAATAAAAAGAATAATAATTGCTTTATGCTAGAATCCAGAAGCATAACGCCATGAGTCTGTTAAGGAAATCTGTCCAGCCTGGGAGAGAGGGCAGGGCCACTGGGGTGGGAGCGAGCCAGGACCAGCATTGAGTAAAAGGTGGTGTAGCTGTGAGGCTGAGGAGACAGCAAGTGCAAAGACCATGAGGTAGTGTAGGGGACAAAGTCCATGATGCTGAGACATGAAGACAAATGCAGAGGTGAGCAACAAAAAGAAGAATATTACCAGCTGTGATGACGCATGAACTAAACTCTCACAGAGTGTAAATGCCTAACTGCTCAATACAATCTTTTGGTTCTCAGAACAAATACCCTGAACATGAACCTAGGCGCTATGAAAATATATTCTATAATAGCCTATTCTGTCCCCCAAACACTCAGTGCTGGGCTCATTCTGAATAACATTTTGGAAAAGAGCCAAACTTATACTTACCTGAATATCACAAAATTCAAAATAGTAAAATAACATCAATAAATTAATTTTTAAATGTTTTCTATAGCCTAAAAACACATGAGCATTAAAAGATCTATAATTCAAAAACTAGTACTCCACTGGGAACTTCTCCACAGCCTTGAGCACTGAAGGAACACAGGATGTTACTGTAATCATTTATACCAGAAAGAAAAGGCCAGGAAGGAAAATGAAAGGGGGGGATCAATTCCCATCTGAGAATCTTTTAAGTTTAGGTCTAAAAATGTCTCAAGTTCATGTGTTCAGAGATAGGAACTATTAGAAAGTGACTGGTTCTTGAAGCTACTTACTAAAGTCATCTGTAGATGAATCTATGGATGAGCTCAGAGCTGACCGTGCTGTAGAAAATGGGGCCTGGTTGAAGGAGATGGGGCACTGCAGACATGACCTTGTTCCCTGCCCAGGGTAAGAGTGTCCCCATTCCCACTCTCTTTATACACAGTAGTACTCTCCTTTTAATTCTTCACTTTTAACACCTACATTTAGAAAGATGTTATTATCTGCCAAGTTACTTATCTTAAAACACACCCACCAAAAGAAACCAATGAATAAACCAAAAGCTGACCTCTTTATGAAAGAGCATCCAGTGGAATGGGCATGAAATAGTACACAGCCCACAGCACTGTCCCTAGCACAAAGGACACTTCCAGCAAAGTGGTTACACCCTGATGCCACAGTAACCTTTAAACCATCCTGAGCCTTCCTAACATACTGAACTTCTAGACAGATCCTATCTTTTTTACATCTCAAAGGTTTTCCTTCACATTTAGTAAAACAACACATGAATCCCCAAATACAGTTAGCCTCTCGGATCAGCTGATTCCATATTCATAGACCCAACCAACCACAGACTGGACTATATGAAGGGGAAACCTGCATGCACACTGAACATGTACTATCTTTCTTCTTGCCATTATTCCCTAAACAAGGCAATACACCAACTATATGCACAGCACACACATTATATTAGATATCATAAATCATCTAGAGACTACTGAAAGCACTGTACATAGGAGCACGTGCGCTGGCTTTGGGCAATACCAACTGATTTTATGTAGGGGCTGTAACACTGGCAGATCTGCTAACTCAGGAGGGTCCTGAACCAATCCCTGTGGGTACTAAGGGAAGGCTGTCCACTGTACTCCCCAAAACACTGTAACAACAGCCATTTCACAAATGAGCCCTAGCAATCTTCCTCTGCACATTCTTGCAAAGATCAAAAAAGGAATACTTCTTGAATAAGAAGTTTTTTGTCAGCTATAAAAGATGGGATGAAAGTGTAACATTTCCTGAATACATATTCTCTGTCCCTCTTTCACTCTCCCCTTCTCTCCTTATCCCTCTCCTTTCTTCCTTCCCTGCCCCTCTCCCCTCTCTCAGGACCTTGCTCTCTTAGCAGGCAGGCACTGGACCTCTGAGCTATATCATTGGCCTCCAACACAATTTCCTCAAAACTAGTTTTGTTTTACTTTGTCTGGTCTTTTTGAGCTAGTGTCTCACTACACAGTTCAGGCTGGAACTGTCTCACTGTGTGGCCCAGGCTGGCCTCAACCTCATAGTAATCATCCTGCCTCCTCAGACTCCCAAGTATTGACATTATAGGTGTGCACCACTACATCCAACTTACAAAACAGTAAAGAAGACATTCAGCAGGAAAAGGACACCACAGTCCCACAAACAGGAGAAACTGTAAGTGTTTCAATGTTAAAGAGATTTCTTAACCGCAGAGCTTTTCATGGTAACTATCATCTCTCTGGACAGTTCAGGCAGCATTTCCCACAAGTATACCAAGATGCTGGTGCAGGGTCCCCACCAGTACAGGAATGACATCCCACATTACAGAAGCTGTCATTAGGTGCTGCACACAGCCTTCATTGGGAATAAAGGCTGGTTTGTGCAAGTTGTAACACCAATCAGATCTTGGAGAGATCAAAATACACAGAGAGAGGGAGGGAGAGAAAAAAGACTATATGAAGCTCAGAACAATTAACCCTTCAATAAAATCACTGTGCCTGGTTAGTGACATAACACAGTGAAATCCTTTAATCCATTTCTTGGAAAACCATCAAAGTAGTATCTTTAATCTGTTAATTTTATCTCCTATGAAATTATCATCAGACCTCTACAGAGGAAGACATTCAAACAAAATGATCTTCTCTCGTTTTCCTGGCTCTGTAAGAAAAGCCATCTTAAGACACAACATATTCCAATGGGAAAAGACTAAGCTGGGACTGTGAGGTTTTCAATCACCTATGCCCAACTATTTCATCAAAAAGCAGGGTCTGTCTCCGAGTCAGGGTGCAAGCTTGACGACCACAAACTGCAAAGCACATTCTCTGGAGAACCTCACAGGTTACCACTTTCATCTATCATCATTCATTAGTAAAGCTAAAGTTCAATACTTTGAAAAATAAGGCTAATGGAAGAGATCAGCCTTGATCTGCAGACCATTAAAAGTATCTATCTAGCTTCTGGATAATACTATTCTAACATAAAATTGTATGTTTCCAAGAATCTTGAGCATTACTTGTTCCAACCATGTACATATTCAATTCTATGGAGCCATCAGAGCCTAATTTAGGGTCAAGAAGGTGAAAAGCAAGGGCAATGACAAATATCAGGTAGGTAACTAAGGGAAAGAACAGGCGGCATGAGAAAAGTAGAAAAGAAGTTTCAACACACAAACCAGGGAAAAGACCAAGTCAAAAACAACACAGCAAAACGTGGTTCAACTTCACAGGCCCAAGGTTCAACATAAGCTTACTGAGTCTTCGTATCCAAAGACACTGTCCTTTCTGGGCCCCACGCCTGCCTTAAAATGTCAAAAACACATCTCTTTCATCAAAATGCTAGGAATACTCTCCCACACGCTCTGTGAAGACACATGTGTGCCTCTCCTCACCTCCTGGCCTGTAGACAACATCATCCTCAGTGATGTAGGATGTTATCTCGCCTGTATCTGTCCGTTCATAACGAGATTTTTTTTTTGGTGGTTTCTTCTTGTTCTTCTTCGTGGACTCCTCTGTGGTGGCACTATTGTCATTGTCCTCATCTTCACTGTGATCACTCTCTGCATAATTTTTGGCCCCTCCTTCCAAGGTGCAGCTCCTGCGGGGCCTTGAATTCTCACTCTCCCTTGCTTTGTCTCTTTTATCTCTTTCTCGGTCCCGATCTCGGTCCCGGTCCTTTTCTTTGTCTTTGTCTTTGTCTTTGTCAGCTGTCATGATTCGCCACGTGCCTTCTTCTGTCCTCTCACGGCTAGGCCTCCGTGAAAGGTAGACTGTAAGCCTGGGCTTCAGTCTTCTGAATTTCTCACGCAATTCCAGGAAAAATCCAACCACTCCAATAACCCCAACGTTTCCAAAATTCTGTAAGAGAAATGAGAAAGGAAGGAATGTTTTATTTCAGCATTTCCTCTTATTTTCTTCACAAAATGATATTTCATTAAAGCACTTATTCATGCTTTAGTCTAAAAATGTCTCAGACCATAGTTAAAAAGTTAAAACAAATGATACACAATTTCAACATATAGCTTTGGCCTCAGTAAATGGCTAGTGTTGTTGTTGTTGTTCTGTCTTTTTTGAAAAGTAGTTCAGGCTGGCCTTGAGCTAACTTTGTGGCCCAGGCTGGTCTAAAACTCACAGTGATACTTCTGCCTCAGCCTCCCAAGTGCAGGGATTACAGGCCTGCACTACCATTCCTGGCTTGGAGTCTTTGTTTAATGTAAAAATTAAACACCAACTGGCTGGGCGTGCTGGCAGACAAGAATAATCCCAATACTTTGGAGGCTGAGGCAAGGGGATTGCTCCAAGTTTAAGCCCAGGTTGTACTACATAGTGAGTTCAAGCCTAGTCTTAAATACAAACCATGATCCTGTCTCCAAAAGAAGGGGAAAAAAAAATTGTAAAAAATAACAAATCTCTGTAAGCATAAAAGTAAACTGTAGTACTATATACCAATTTTTTTTTTCTTTTGTATGGGAAAAAAAAAAATCAAATGTACCCTAGTAGTCAATATATAATGGGAATAATTATAAAGAAGAACTTTTATCACCCATAATATAAATTTAAAAGAATTAAGAACTCAAGAGAAAAAATTATTTTCACCTGAAAAAATACTTTAGTGGAGACCTGTAGAAAACATCCCAGGATGTCACACAGTGGGTCTTTTGAAAATTCTACTTATTTCTCCAAATTTCCAGAGTTCTTTCCAAAAACAAATACACTTAACACCAATGAAAGTGATAGCTCCAAAGCAAGAATCTTGCAGTCACCCTTACTCATATCATACACATCTTCTCTGTTTCCCACCCTAGTTCAATGCCATGAAAAATGGTTTCTCTATAAACAGTTATTATTTCTGCCTTAAAAAACTAAAAGCAAACCTCTGGGCCTTAGGGAATATTGGGTGGTGTTTATATTCTTCCAAATTTCCGTCAATTACAATTGGTCTAATAGGCTCCTCAAGAACTAAATCCAACGAGAAAAATCTAAAGAGTATGTACTGAGAGGCTGGGGAGATGGCTCAGTGGAATAAGCACTTGCCTGGCAAGCACAAGGGCCTCAGTTCAATCCCCAGTTGTGCAACAAAAGAGTATATAATGATCCCTAGTACCACCAAAAAAAAAAAAAAAAAAGTATATAATGAGACTGGTCAAATAGCTCAGCAGATGCTGAGGCCTGGGTTCAGTCCTGGCAGTACAAGACCACCCCTGGGGCGTGCTGAGAAGGCTATTGAGACTGGGTGTGGTAGTGCACACCTATAATCCCAGCTCTTGGGAGGCTGAACACAGGTGGATCACTACAAGTCCTATCTATAAAATGAGACCCTATAGAACCCTACTAAAATACCAAAAAATAAAAATAAAAATTAGTATATAATGAGAAGACTGAGTGGCTAACACCCAACCCAACACAATTCCCCATAAAAAATTTACAGCTGGGGAATAAAAAATACATAATTTTGCAATTCCTAATAGCAATACTATATCTTGTCTGATCTTTTATCATGTTCCCCAATACATCATTTGTTCAGAAATCTTTTCTAAATACTATCTGGGTACCAGGTGTTCAGAACTAAAAATACAGTGAAAAAGAACTCATAATCCTAGCCCTGGATGCTCCCATGCAACAAAAGGAAGCCAGTAATCAATGCGAGAGCCATCTGCTTCTCATGCTATGAGGGCCAGATAGGAAACAGCATATGCAAACAAACAAAAGATTGCTCCTGTTTACTTCACAACAACAGATAAATCAGATGCAATTATATTCCTCAGATACACAGAAAATTTTCTTTGGTCATGCTCAAGCCATGAAATTATCAGATTCTATCTGAAGCTAAGAGATGGGGGGGGCACAATTAATGTGTGTGCGTGTGCGCACGCGTACCCCCGCCTGTATTATGCATGCCAATTATCCTTGGGATCTCAGGAAAAATAAAAAATGTCAGCACATTCTGAGGGATGCCAAGGAAGAAGTAATAACAGTCATCATCTATAAGTAAGATCAAAAGGCTGAAAGCAAATAGCAAAAACCTAGCACTTCTTTCCACATAGAAAACACACTTTGATTTTTTGTGAAACTGGGGATTGAACTTAGGCCCTTGTGCTTGCCAGGGAAGTACTTATTCTACTGAGCCATCCGCCCAGCCCAGAAAATATACTCTGAGATTGGATTTGAATTTTCTCAGCATATTTCAAGAACAGGAAAATTTTAGTTCTAGAATTCTATTCTAGTTCTTACAAAACTTTTACATACATGAATCATCTGTTAGTTAAAAAAAAAAAAAAAATCCCCAATACCTGCAGACCACTGGAATTAGAAGCAAAAATACAGGCATATATTAATGCTTTCTCTAACTGGCTTAAATTTATAGCACACACCTATAAGGAACAAGGTCATGTAACACAAACACATCTGCTAACACATTTCTCTTGGACACAGAAAACCTTCACTCAACCACAGTTTTGGACAGAAAGAGTACTCGTGAATCTAAGTTGTTCATTCCCTAGAGTTAACAAGAAAATTGCTTCAGAAAACTTTTTTTAATGTTATTTCAACATTCAAGAGAAAAAAAAAAATCTCAATTGTACATTTAACCTTATTTTAAAATGACCCAGAACAACTGTTTTGTCAAGTGAGGAACGAAAAAAGAAAAATAATTCAAGAAACAATAGAAAAACCATTCACAAAATGAAATTCAGTGTAGTGTCTGTGTTTGTGTGTCTGTGAATAGAGTCATAAATATAGTCAATGTGCTCAGTAATCTTAAAATTGGCTTCATTTGTATGTATTTATTAATGTATAAGTATATAACTATAAATATATATAATATACAATATGTTGTATACAAAATACAGTAATATACAGTCAACTTTCAGTTAACATCAGTATTACAAAGCTAAAGTGAATCCAGTTATCAGTTACATTTGGTTCTAAATTATAGCTAGCTCAATGGGGAAATACTCCTTTCATTTAACAAATTAATCACAATTTTTCTGAGCTATGATAATCAGCATATACCAACAAGGTAACACTGAAAATAACTCAGAGTAAGAGTACAATACTGTAATAAGAAACACAGCTGTTATTTTAACTTGCTAGAAATGACCTACACATAAGACAATACAACACCTGCTACAGCAAGCAGAGGTTTCTGATAATGACCCTAGAAGGAGGTTCTCACCCCTACTTCACTGTACAAAGATCCAATGTACAAGGCCACAAAACTAATGATCAAAAAGGCAGCTCTCTAGGGCCAGGGACATGGCTCAGTGAAATAAGTGCTTCCTTGGCAAGTGCAAGGGCCTGAGTTCAATCCCAGGTTCTGAAAGAGAGAAAAAAAAAAAAAAAGAAGGCAGCTCTGGGCCAGTGGGATAGCTCAGCAGGCTAAATGCCTACTCAGGTATCTATAGAGACTGGAGTTCAATCCCCAGCACCACATGTGAGCCAGCCAACGAGACTGGGCGTGGTGGTACACTCCTATAATCCCAGCACTGGGGTAGCTGAAAAACAGGAGGCTCACTACAAGTCCAATGAACTGCGTAGTATAAGGCCCTGTACCAAAGACATTTATTGAAAGAAAAAAGAAAAAAAAAAAAAAAAAAAAAAAGAGCCAGCTCTTAGCTTCCTGTGGGCTGGGTCTCCTACACCTCAAACACGTCAAAATTTCACACACTTAAACATGCTGGTAACTCACATATCATGTTAAGAAACACCCACTACACCCTCCCAACCCACTCAACCCCAGATTTTTTTTCTTCAAGAAAGTCTAAATATTAAACATGTATGTCAAATGATACTGAAACCACTGAAGCAGTTAACATTTTAATAAA
This sequence comes from Ctenomys sociabilis, assembly GCA_004027165.1. Classification (NCBI taxonomy): domain Eukaryota; kingdom Metazoa; phylum Chordata; class Mammalia; order Rodentia; family Ctenomyidae; genus Ctenomys; species Ctenomys sociabilis. Next base: position 78,151 of record PVKA01003500.1, read on the forward strand.
TAATAAAATAAAGTCTAACCAAATCTAGAATACATCTTAGATTCAAAATTGTCATTCATTCAAGCAGCAACTGTCCACTGAATGCTTACCATAGCTCTAGGCACTTGGAATAGAGAAAGACAAAAACCCCTTTCCTCATGGAGCTTAGACTCCAGGGAGTGCAGAGGCACCAACCACAAAAGGGGTGGGCAAAGAAGCATACCTCTGAGAAAATCTTACGTGGAGAATTTAATGGAGACAAAGAGTGGGAGGACTACAACTAAACCAACGCACACAGACACACAGGTGACCCACAAAATGTACCTGTCTACCAGATTTCTCCTCCTGCTCCACATACTTGGGGTCTCCTCTTAATGTCTCAAAGAAATTTTGTCAGTGTCCAGACCAAAGGTTTACTTGGGGGCCAGATCAGCACCTCTTCTACACAGCCTCGCATCCACTTCTGAACTTCTCCAAAACCAGCTCCTTTGGTTTAAGCAACTAGTGTGACTTTCTTGAGCTACCTCCATCAACTTCCTAATCGGTCTTTTCAAATCTAGTCCTTCAGACCTCAATACTGTAGTACAACCACATTGCTTTCAAAAAGCTAATGACATTAGACTGATCCCCACCTTCAATAGTCCAGTGACTTTCTACTAGATAAAAACCCAAATTCCTACCATGCCCTGAAGTTATCTTTTCCATGACCTCATTTCACACCACTGTCAACCTTGGGACTCACCAGGCTTCCTGTGGGCTCTGAACCCCTGGCTTCCTCCCCACATGCTCCTTACTGCCTTCCAGGCACCGCCCTCCCAGCCGCAAGGTCTTCTGCTCTTTTTTTTTCCTTCACATCTCAACGGTAACTTCACCAAAGTAGCCTTTCTTGCCCAAAATCTAAGTTAGATTCCCATCACAGCCCTTTCCGCATCTATGTTACATTCCTTTGTGTGACTTAATTTTTTTTCTACCTCCAAGCTAAAAGTCCCATGAGGAACTCACTCTTGAATGCTTTTGCTGTCTCTGGTATTCCAGGTCCTAATTCACTACCGAACACACACAGATGAGAATTACTACTTTCTGTCCCTCTCACATGTACGCTAGCTCAATAAAGACAGCATTAGAAGGAGGCTTCGTTAGTAAAAGTATTTGAGTAACTGAGCTGGCACATAACCATAAACAGAATAAGGAGAAAAGAAAAATATGTCAGGTGAGACGAACTTCACTTAAAAGCACTGCGTTAAATAGCTGTGGGGCTCGGGGGACGACACAAACTACAAATAAAAGGTTTAGGTAGAGACAGCAGAACACATAATAGACATTCCTAAAATAATAAGGCAGCTAACATTCAACAGGCACTTAATATGCCCTAAGCATTTTGCAATTAACTTGCTTAATCTTCACTATAACAAAGGTGACAACATAATTTATCATTCAAACTGGTACATATGTGAGTGAAGAGACACAATTAGTAAAAAATATGCAAACCAAATCAGAAAATTTGATCACACTAACTGTTTAGTAAGAACTATTATTATATACATTTCAAAATGCCAAAGCAAACACAGGGAAGCTGAGTGAGTTGACCAAAATCACAGAGTTTATGTATCAGTCCCAGATTATAATCCCAAGCCACTGACTCCAGAGTTCATATTCCCCCACCCTCTCTCCCCAGGCTACAGCTGAAGCTGGGCCTGCACACGCCAGTCAAGTGCTCCACCACTGAGCTACATCTCCAGTCTCTAGATCCCACACTCTTCTTTTCTTAAGCATAAGGCTGCCTTGCTTTAAATTATACATCCTTTTAAAACCAGGTTGTCCAAGACAGTAGGCTAAGCAAACATGGTGCTGTTAGGCTCTGAGATGAAAACAGCATCTGAGGAATATTCATTCTACTTGGCAGTGTGAGAGTTATTTTCCATCAAAAGTAGTTAGTCTTTACTCAAACAAACCTGCTTTCAAATCCACTGTCACTGAAAGCTAAGTAAGGAAGCAAAGCACCTCAAGCACCCTTGCCTGTGCCAACTGTGCAATTATTGTGCTCCTGTAAGAACAAAAGACCTGGTCCAGGTGTGGAGGACCTAAGGAAGCAGCCCACTTATGGCACTACTACCCAGAGAAGCAGCTGTGGCGAGCACTCAAAGGAAGCCACAGCAGCAGGTTACAGCTGGGTGACTGCCTTCAAAGGGAAATCAATTTTCTTTTCCTCTTCTCTTTCATATCAACATGCCTAGGCAACAAAATGTAATGGTTTTTGCTCTGGAAAAGGAAATGCTACTCTAACACTTGTTTGCTGCATAAGAAACAAGGCACTTCTCATAAACAGCAATGTATGATGAAGCATACCTCAATATGTGCCAGGGAATCACTGATAAAACTGCAAGGTGACACTGAAAAGTTGAGTCAGCAAACTGTAAACTCATGCAGAAATAAAACTGTTTCCATTACAACAGCTGTGGTACTGAGAGCAGCTTTCCAAACTGTTAAGTTCTTTCCCCCTGATCCAATCCAACCACGCAACAAATGGCTGAAGGACTCCTGCACAGCTTTCTACACAGTTAATGTTGAAACGCAGTCAGCCCTGCAAAACATTTACAAGCTTGTTCTCCGAGCATGGGGCTTACTGAAGGGTCATGGACAACAAGGAAATTCAGGGTGGAGCCCTGGGTGAAGACTCTCATCCCTAGCAGGCCTGCTGTCCACAGTGTCCCTTCATCTACAACAGGCACTAGGAGATTCTGACAAATAAGACAGCTTAGTTTCTTCCCTAAAGATATTGTAATAACAAAACACAGGGCCACTACAAAAGGTGAAGAAGTATCCAAAAACAGCAAAATTCTAGCTTACAACTAACAATTTAATTAAAGTAAGAAACAGTGCCCCGTCATTCTTTGAAAAAGAAATTTCCAAGACCCCCAGGTTTCCAGGAAAAACTAACAATTCCTGCTTCTCAAGAACACACACTCATCCACATATCCAATTATTCCCTTAGGCATTTAATTAAATACTAAGCTTTTAGTGAGAATAGCAGTACACACACAAACACACACATACACATACACACACACACACACACACACACACACCCGTGACCCAAGGGCTCAGAATGCTGAGGCAGGAGAAAGTCAAGTTCCAGGCAAGACTGGGAGGGGGGCGGGCAGTAGAGTGGAGGACACTTAAACAAAAAAGAAATGTTCTAAAGTTGAGCTTTTGACAATTATTGAGAACATTCACTATTATTGTGTCTCTTTTATGGAGTGGGATGAAGAAAACACAGTGCTAGCTCTAAACAAAGGCTTCTCAATTCTAGCACCTTGAACAGCAGGGGCCAGAGAGTCCCCTGTTGTGGGAATGCTGCAGACACCAGATGTTACCATTCCTGGCCTCCACCTGTGTAGATTCCAGTAGCACAACCCACCTCTCATCAAAAGGAGAAGAGAATATCTCAGATAATGCTATGTGTGTTCTCCCAAGAACAAATCCTGCAGTTGAAAAATCAATGCTTCAAACAACTTACCTGTCTACTACAACATTTAAAAGGGTTAAGCACCTTCAAAGTTATGCCTCACTAATATGGAATCACACAATTAACACCCTTACAAAAACTAAAAGTGTCATGTTCTTTGTTCTCCAAAATAAGCTGGACTAATTCAAAGCATTACCTGAAACAGTAATTACACAGACATCTGAAGCTAAATTAGGAAAGCAGAAGCAAATATTCTAAGAATCTTGGTGTTTACTGGCAAGGCCTAAAAACTGTTAAGAGCAATATTATTCTATGGTGATATGCTCTGTTCATGGGCCAAAATTTGGCTTCTGCTGCACACAACTGAAGAGAAAACATTGTGTCTACATTATCAAGAACAAAGAAATCAAATATCTAAAAAACCAAGTTCCTAAGGTCAAAGGGGAAAAGAATGTCTAAGCCCACTTTCTCACTGTGTGGCTATAAATAGAAAACCAAGAGTGGAAAAGTATATTAAAAATCTAGTTGTATAAATAAAATATGGCAAATCCATATAATATAAAGTATTGGGGGGCCAGGGAGATGCCTCAGTAGAATAAGCACTTCCCTTGCAAGCACAAGGGCCTGCGTTCAACCGCCGGTTCTGCCAAAAACTAAAAATAAAGTATTGGCAAAATGAAGCAAACAAACAAAAACAATTCCTAGTCCAACATAAAAGACTAAATACGGTCCCAGCTATGATAGCATATTCCTGTTATCCAGCACTCAGGAGGCTGAGGCAGGAAGACAACCACAGTTTGGTTGTTTTTAATGTATTTTAGTACAGAGTCTACAGGGTCAGCAGGGTCTCACTAGCAGTGAGTTCTCCTCCTGTTTTCAGTCTCCCAAATGCTGGGATTACAGGTGCATGCCACCAAGCCCAGTTTCAATCACCCTCTCAGAGAGCCCCAAGGGCTGGGCTGGCAGGGCATGCCCGGTCTCAAATTCCTGCCACTGAGCTAGTTCTGCCTAATCAGGCCCTATAGACAGCCACAAGTTTGAGGCTAGTATGGGCTACATAAAGTGACCTTGTCTCCAAAACAAAACACAACACAGGAAGAGAGACTATATTTTACTCCATTTATTTAAATCTCCAAAGAAAGCAAATTCAAAGGATCAAAGGCTAACTAGTGCCTAGAGCTTGAAAGAAGGGATAAATGAGATTTTCAGTTACAGTTACAGGATTTCCTTTGGAGGTGATGAAAATATTCTAAAATAAGTACTGTGATATCAACTGTTACATAAAACAAATACCTTACAAAAAATAAGAAAAAACTTCATTTATATACTCATTATATAAAATTGACAAGGATGAGCTCTACCTCTTTAATTGAGAAAGAGCACCCTTTTAAGCTATTTAAAAAAAAAAAAACAGGTTAATTAAACAGTTTCTTTCATGTAATGCCGAGAATGACAGAACACCATTTCTGGACTAATCTATAACACACAGGAAGTTGTGTGCAGGCTTACTACCTCTGCAAAGCATGTCTGTAAGTTGATAAGGTAGACAAGGCTTCTTTCAGGTTACACAGCTGCAAGATTCAATGCAATTTGCAACCATGGCATATAAGCTCTCAGCAACTGATGAAAGAAAATGACAAGGCGAATTTTAACTTAATACAATTATTACACTTCACACACATATGAAAAATCAAAAGCATTCAAAATGCACCTCTAATCCATGGATACAAATTTGATCAAGGGAAAAATGGAATCATAAAACTCACCAGTGCAGTCCTAAATACGCACAACCTCTAAGTCACAGATGAAAGTAAAAAGGTCTTAAGAGAAAGCACAAGCCTTAGTCAAAACTCAATTTGCTATTTTCTATGTCTGAATCACTGTAACTGGGTGTGATTCTCTCCAGGTTAACCAAATGCATTAACCTTGCTGTCTTTGTTAACCTGTTGTCATTCAAAAAGAAAAAGCAGAAAAGTCACTAGAACTATTCAATCTCAGATGCCATCAACTAGTCAGTGACCAGGGAATAGAGGTCAAGTCCCAGAGCCTTGATCAAAGCACTTAAAAGTAGCTATAACCTCTATCATCAAATAAACATCAATGGCAGGTTTTCTAACAATTCTTCCTTATTTCAGCAGATGTTACTGAACACACACTACGTGCCAACCTCTACATACATGAATGACTGCAACACATACCATCTCTAATCTTACACAGCCTACATTCCATTAGGGGTAGGCACAGATAATAAACAAGTAAATTCACAGATAATGTAATAGTTACAGATAAAGAGTTATGGAGAAAAATGATGCTGGGCATGGCACATCGTGATTGATCATTGACTTATTAAGGTTCTTACTGACATGGTCATTTGACAGAAGGGAAGTGGTAAAGTAAAACATGGAGGGAGGTATTTTGGCAGGAAGTGTTGTTTGTTGTTGTTGTTTTTTAAAATTAAAACATATTTATTTATTTATTTGGTACAGGGCCTCACTACGCAGATCAGACTTGCAGTGATCCTCCTGTTTCAGCATCCCCAGCACTGAGATTACAGGCCTGTGCCACCATACCAGATTTCAGAGGCCAGCTCTACGCGCCCCAGGTTCCATGGCTAGGACAGCATGCAGTACCAGGGATCAAACCCAGGTCCTTGTGCTTGCCAGGTAGTTGCTTAGATCACTGAGCTATCTTCCCAGCCTCCAGAAATGCTATTTAATAAGAAAAGCAAATGGAAAGATCTGAGGCAAAACCAAGCCTGGCGAGATGGCATGGCAGCTGAAGCAATAAGGGTAAAGATGAGTACCTGGGCCACATCTATGCAGTGTTGTGGCTTCTATCTAGACTCCCTCAAAACTCTCATGAACTTCTAAGTCTGGCCTTTGGGGATGACTGCTAACTCTAGGGTGTGTGATTATGGATTGTGGGTAATGGTAAATGCACTAACCCTTTAACTGCTTTAGCACAGCTCTGGGTGTGGATAATGGAAAGGGTCAGATGGGTGAAGGTGGTACTAACCAACAGCTGGTAGCTTGAATGGAATAAAAGGGAAAGGGAGGCTTGATGCTGCTGCTAGCTGCCTCCCACCTGCCCTGCCATGGACTGATTGTCTTCTGGTATGCCCCACTGCCATGGTGCCGGTCCTCTATCTACTAAAAACATTACAAACTGTGAGCTAAAATAAACTTTTCCTCCAGGTTCAGTGGCACATACCTGTAAATCCTACCGCTTGGGAGGCTTAGACAGGAAGATTGTTACAAGTTTGAAAACATTCTGGGCTACAAAGTGAGCTCAAGGTCAGACTGAGCTGAATGTCCAGTCTCTGTCTCCAAAAGACCAAAACTAAACAAAAGTTTTTCCTCTACCACCACAATCCACCAGCAGATTAGATGTGGAGGAAGACAAAAAAAGACAAGCAGGGGAAACACTAAGGTTTGGGCCTTACCCACTAGAGGAATTTCCAGTGAAAGAAACAGGGAAGAGAAGGAAAACTAAGAATTTTCTGGTTTGTTCTTTTTTCGTTGTGGGGGGATCTTTTTGATACAGTTTAGGTTGGCCTAAACTCACTTTGGCCTCAAGCTTGCAGCAATCATCCTAACTCAGCCTTCCAAGTGCTGGGATTCCTGGTGTGCACCACCATGCCCAGAAGGAACTCTGTTTAGAATATATTGGGTTGGGCCAGGGAGATGGCTCAGTGAAATAAGTGCTTCCCTGGCAAGCACAAGGGCCTTGAGTTCAATCCCCAGTTGCACCAAGAGAAAAAAAAAAAAGGAAACCAATACAATATATTGAGTTTGAGATGTTTAGCAGACCCATATACACATCATAAAGATTATAAAGTGCTGAGCTAAAGAAATCTAGAAGTCTAGTATATAAGCAGTATCAAGAACCACAAAGTTAGTATCAAAATGAATGACCAGATGCCTATATATTCCCAGCACTCTGGGAGGCTGAGGCAAGAAGATTATAAATTCAAGCCAAGCCTGGGCTATTTAGCAATTTAGAGAGACCGTGTCTCAAAAGTAAACAAAAAAAGAATGAATGAATAAAAGTAAGGGGCTGCTGATATGGTTCAGTGGCATCAGCACCTGCCTGGCAAGTGTGATGTCCCAAGTTTGATCCCTAGTACTGTAAAACACAACAACAAAAAATAATGACTATTCCTGTGCTCAGTGAAAGACCCTGAGTTCAATCTCAAGTACTGCCAAAGGCAGAGGAGGGAATGGTACACTAATCAAAACAGAAAAAGAATTTTCAAACAATACATAATAGATTATGGGTAGGCAGGCCGGCAGGCCAAATGAATCTGTGAATTGCAGGTGAAGCTGTGATCAAAAGACAGTAAGAACCCTGGTCAGAACCCCTGAGATGGACCAGCTTACTCAAATCTTAACTCTCTACACATTTAACAACTGCGTATGGACAAAGTCCTTATTAATCATGTTACCAAATGCTGCATTTAATAAAACCCAGGCAGTACCCATCATCCTGGCAGGTTTCCACAGGAGAAAGGCACCTCCCTCTGTTGTTTGTCAGGGAAACACACCAGCAAATGAAAACATTTGCGAAGCTTTGCCAAGCTGAAAGAATAGAAAAAAGGTGATACTCATAAATTAATGAAACAGCACTACTAGATTTAAAAACCAGCTTTCTGAACAAATATTTGAGAACCTAATCTGAAGTTTTTTAAGATCCACATGGGATGAGAGATGGGGGAGACCATAGGAACCAAGAATATGAATTCAAACAAAATTTCAATTTCAGGAAACGAATGAAATTAATCGGGTTCACAATGATACCCAACTGATAACATAATTCAAACCTAAAAGAATTTATGTCAGATACAGCACCATTTATATACACTTAGAGAAAGCTTAAAGTTTTTAAATACTTGCCGTGAAAAGGCTTAACTGGATTCAAGAGAAATGCACATTATCCCAAGAAATTTATAGCTATTCTTACTAGTGACTATAGTAGGGGACTCAACCCAGTTGTACATGCCTACTGAGCTACAATCCCTTTTCTTATTATGAGACAGGGGTCTCAGCTAATTTGCCCAGGTAGGACTCAAATTTATAATTCTCCTGCCTCAGCCTCTGGATTACAGTCCTGAGCTACCGGGCTCGGCAAACAAATAGTTACCAATAAAAGGAAAAAAGTCTTTAACCCTAGGCATGGTGGTGCACCACTATAATCCCAGCACTAGAGAAGCTGAGGCAAGAGAACTAACTGCCTACAAACTACGAACTCAGGCTAAGCTACATAGTGAGATCAAGGCCAGCCTGAACTACATAGCAAAACACACGCGCGCGCGCGCACACACACACACACACACACACACACACACGGAGTAAATTAACAAAAAAACACATGTCCAGCAGCTAGAGAAAAATGTCATAATATTCCGTCATGTCACCTCCCAAATAAATAAATGTTTTCACTATGATGTGAAGAGATAGTTGGTGGGACAGAGACCCACAACTGGCAGCTGTGGTCTCCTGGGAAGCATCTGCATCTCATCCTCTATCCTGGCCCCACTGTGCTCATCTCACTACAACTTCAGTTTTTGGTTTTCTCTCAAAAGACAGTATCTCAAAATATGTATCAAATAAAATAAAAACATCAGCACTGTTTTCTCAAGTATTACAACAACAAAAAAAAATCAATATTACTTCTCAGGATAAAATATTAATTCTATCTGCTCCCCCAAAAAAAAACAAACATGAGATATGGAATCTAATAATTATACCTGCAAAGCAGAATGTCTAGAATTAGACAGGAATGTTTTCATTTCTACCTTTTTAATAAAGAATAGCCACAATTCAAGAATAACATCACCCGTATCACTACAGAGATACCTAAAATGATCACTATAATGATCTTCAAGAGGATGCAGAAATAACCTCACTTTGGGATGTAGCTTTCTCTAATGGAAATCTCATCTAAATTCTGACCAGGCCCACCTGCATTAAAAGGAGCTTATAACTAAGTCAACATGAGGTTTCCAACATCAATAAATACGTCTCTTCTCTAACACAGGTGGCTGTCATGATCATTAATAAGAAAACCATTAATTTCTGAAACGAATGAAGGATAAGTGGCAAAAATTTTAAACCACTGTTTCTTTAACAAATGGCATAAGAAAGCTTAACGCCACAAATACTTTAACATGAAAATATACTCACCTTACATCTATAACATTACAACTTAAAACCTAATTTTTTGTTTATGTGTGCAAAGGTACAGCACTTTCTATAGATCAGAAGCCTAAAAAGGAACTCAAATGGCAACCTTTATTTTTTTGCTGTATTTCAGGGAAGGGTCTATAGGGTATTCAGGGTCTCCTGTAGTGATTCTCCTGTTTACAGCCTCATAAGTGCTGGGATTACAGGCTTGTGCCACAGCCCAGTCACCACAGCCCAGTCTCAGCGACTCCCAGGGTGGGGCCAGCACAGCAGGCCCAGGGATGAAACCCCCACCCCTGTGCCTGCTTGCAGACACTTCTAATCCACTGAGCTATTTGGCCGGCCCTTCTTCATATGGAAACCTTTAAATGATTAACACCAGCCTATAATCACCACCAGATTAAAAGGAAATCATTTCACTTCTATACTGGAACAGACTCTGGAGAAAGAAAGTAATAAAAACTTTGATTCCAGGGTTTAAGGAAAATGAGCTATGACTTTAGAACTTTAAACAAATCAAGCTTTAGGATTTTTTTTTCTACAGGACCGGGGATTGAACTCAGGCCTTTGTGCTTGTCAGGGAAGCGCTTATGAGCCATCTCCCCAGCCCCAAGCTTTAGGATTTTATAAATTTATGAAAGTAACTAAAAAAGACTACAGCTGGTGGTGCACATCTACAATCCCAGCATTCAGGAAGCTGAGGCAGGAGGACTGCTGGGAGTCCGAGTCCACCCTGAGTTACAAAGTGAGTTTAAGGCTGGCCTGAACCACATAGTGAAAACCTATCTCAAAAAGACATAAGTAAATACAGGAGGATGAGGAAGAAGATCACAGCTATTAACAATAACTCCAAAACACTGAGCAGGACAAGAAAGGAGTCAGAGAATGCACTCTTTCCACAAGCAAACAGATCTAATGAGACTGGCACTGGCAGTGTGTTGGCAGGTTCACCCAACCAAATATCACAATAATCAATCACAAACTCCAGAAGCTGCCCAACTTTGATCACAAGCAGAGCACAGGAATTTATAGATAAAGAAATGAAATAGGGTCCGGTTTCCCACTATTCAAAGTTAAACTCTCTTGGCAAATTTCCTCAACTTCATGGTCAAGAAGAAAAATGAGGGGCTGGGAAGATAGCTCAGTGGAATAAGTGCTTGCCTGGCAAGAGCAAGGTCCAGAGTTTAATCCTTGGTACCACAAAAAAACTGAAAAATAAAATAAAACCTACAAGTAAAACAATCACTCCATTATGGACAACCACAAAAATACCAAGTGCTCTAAGGTCTCTGGGCTACCATAAATGTATGTCAAACAGCTCTAGACTACAGTGACCTGCTAGATCACCTGGGAAGTGCAGCAATGCGATAGGGTCAATATTACAGAATATAAATACCACAAGCAACTCACAACCACACAAAGGTTAAGTGGAATCCAGAATTAGAGCAGCATTCTCCAAAAGACAAAAAAGGAAAACAAACAAATGGGGATGGGAGGGTGGATCCTCAGTTACTCTTCTTTCCTAGCAGGAGCAGATCCCCTCCCCCTCCCTGTTTACATTGCAATGCAAACTACCTGCCCCAAGGCAAATGTAGCAGCCACACCCACAATAATCAATCACAAACTCCAGAAGCTGCCCAAAAAAACTGTAAGACTTTAGAGGGAAAACTAGACACAAACCATACCAGGGGCTAAGGTGGGCCTCTTTCTCACTCTAGCAGCAAACAAAAGCTTCTCAAAAGCTTTCAATAAAAACATTGCCACTTCTAACCAGTAACCTTATCAGTTCCACAGGGCCTGGGAGAAATATGTACACAGACCCTATAGCCCCTCCTTCAGTCTGCTTGCTATATCCTGAAAACTGCAAGCTGACTAACAATACAACTAAGTACCCAGAGATGTGTGCCATCTTCAGCAAATGATAATTAACAGTATTTTTCCTACTCACCTGGAATATGAGGTGTGCTGTTTCTTCCCCTGTATGGGGCAAACGGCACGATACAGAATACACAGGGGAGCATTTGCAGAATTGTAGGCATGTTGTGCTAGCTTAAGCAGTGCATACACAGAACTGTAACGCTGAGCAGAAATACCATTAACAGTAAAAGGCAGCTCCTCTCACCTCTGAAAGACTCACTAAAACTGAAAGATTTGTTTCAAGCATCTCTAGAGCACCTACCATATCCACACCTAAGCCAATTCCACCTTTCAACAGGATCAAAACAAATCACAGTGAGGCCATTACTAACATTTCCTATAGGTTATCAGCTCAGTAATCAAAGAGATGGGGAATCAAAGACAATGATCTTTAATTTCAACAACCAGAGGTAATAGAAACTTTCAAGTTAACTGATGTGAGAAGAAAACAGAAAAAGGAAATTTGGGTAACTGAATGACAAAAGATAGAAAGATTTTAATTTTTAAAAGTGTTGGATTGTGTTAGAGCTGACTGTTGCAGGGCCAACCAGACCCAGGTACCAACTACAGAGTTAGAAATACAATCAGACATTCTGGAGGAAGGCCAGGCTATACGGAGAGACTGGGACAGGACAGCATGCTGCAGTCCTGCCAGAGTAACTGAGCAACTCTAAGAACCCTTTTTCAAAGGTTCAAACAGGAGTTAGAGCTATACAGATCAATGAGAAGAGCCTAGGTTTGGTCTCCTGTACTGCAAACAAAAACTGGGGTAGAGGGGTTTTAGAGTAACCAGCAAAGAAGAAATACTGAAGTCCAGAAAAATGAATCAGATGCTCCAGAGTTAAACAAAGAAACCTCAAGCATTTTGCAAGCTAAATTCCCTGGAGAGAGAGAAAACCTGGAAACCCAAAGACAGGCAATTCCTAATCAACACTAACAATGGTATTTATGTCAAGCATATAAATACTCTCAAAGTTCTGGGGCCAGCCAAATAGCTCAGTGGATGCAGGAGCAGGAGCTGGGGGTTCAATCCCCTAGGCCTGCCAGGCTGGCTCCCTTCGCCCTCCAGGGCCCGCTGAGTTGGCAATTAAGACTAGGCATGGTGGTGCATGCCTGTAATCCCAGCTCTTGGGAGGTTTTATACAGGAGAACCACTATGAGTCCAATCTAGTAGTGAGACCCTGAACAACCTGTAGACCCTTCCCTAAAATACCAAAAAAAAAAAGTTTAGACTCTGTATTTCATGTGTCTCAATTCTACAGTACAGAAAATTATTCATTATCAGCAGTCAGAATCTACAGCAAATTCCCCAGTGTAATTTCATCTTCACATTAAATCTTATAAATCAGCAATGTCAATCCAAAGCAGTAATCCTCAGAAGTCACATGTCATGGCCATGAATTATGCCCAAGAATTTCAGAAGTCCTGATTGCACTTAACTGATCTTAGGAATTTCTGGTGAGTATTTCACTTCCAAAATCCTTGCATATCAACATTAATACTGATTAGGCTTGGGAAAAGTAAGAATCTGGATTTCTTTTCATGCTACAGACTCAGTTCAAACTATATAAAGCATGATTCTATCACAAAAGAAGTCCTAAATAGAAAGCTAAAAGACTAAATAATCCAAGGCAGGCATTTGGTCCTAAAAAAGAACCTACTAGCCAGTAATAAGAGAGAAATCAACTCCCTCAGGAGGATATTAAATTCAACTGAGAGCCAAGCACAGCGGCACACACAGAAGCCCAAGGTACCTCAAGATAGCAAATTAGTTCAGCCCCAGAGTTTGTGCTCACCCTGGTCAACACAGCCAGAACAACATCTCGAATAGATAAACAAGGTACACTGCCAGGAAAGGGGAAAGGCAAGTGCTGAACCTCAAAAAGAGGCTCTTCACACCTAAAATGACCTCAGTTTGCCAATGCAGTGGGAGCAGAGGCATCTCTGGCCTCAGTGTGCTGGCACCAGAACCCAGGCTCCAGGCTGGGGAAAGGCAGCATTCCCAGTCATCACCAGCCACAGATGGACAGGACTGGACGTAGGTGACTACTGCTGGTCTTTCAAACTGTACAAGTGGGAAACAACACTCAGGGAAGGTTTGTCAGTCACGTTCTCCATTCTGAGTGTCCTTGTTTATCTTGGACCTCAGTTCTTACTCACAAACACCACCCACCTTCTGCCTCAACTCTTAATAGCTTCATTCCAAAGCCAATGAGAAGAAAGCACATTGAGGCCAATGTTTTCCTTCAAATCCTTTCAATCCTTTCTGTCTAAATTTGTTCCTCCACAGCTCTCCAACACAAGCCTTTCCACATAATCTTCCCACTAACACTTACTCCCTTCTACCTTTATCCTGAGCATCTTCCCTGCTAGCTCAGAGAATGTTTGCTGAATAACTATAGCCCATTCACACCCACAGATAGAACACACTCCTGTCCCTGCTAACTGTACAAGCCAGGGCAAATCAGGTTTGTGTCTAGGTTTCAGTTTCCTCACTGATAAAAATGACAATGATGGTAATACACATATTCCAGGAGCTGCTGTGCCGAGTAAGAAAGATAACCCTCATAGAACACTAATCCACAGTCTAGCTGATGTAAAATGCTTAATAATCATCAGTTAACACAGCTGACAACTCCAATCTTGCCATCTTCAGTTTCCCACAGCACAGAGGAATCCAACAGGCATTTTACAGAAAACAGTACCTAAAAATGTATCAGGCTACCCTAAGAAAGATCTTTCAGCTGCTAGATAGGAAGAGCTGTTAGGTCTCAAGAAGTCTGCCTACACTCTAAAGGATAGGCCTCCCCTAAAGGGCCCTCACAGCCCCCTACTGTTTCTCCCTGGCTGACCTGCAGTAAGCTCAGGAGCAGGTTGCTTCGGTGTGTGCTTAGATCCAGGACAGCAAGTTACTGTGCCATGTTTACTTTGGAGTGTTGGGATTATATCTTCTATAAATTTCTTGTAGAATTCAGCTGTGAATCCATCAGGACCTGGACTTTTGTCAGCAGGCTTTTTATTACCTTTCGTGTTTCACTGGCTGTTATTGGGTTATGAGAGTTGTTATACCTTCTTGATTCAGCTTTGGTAATTCGTACCTTTCGAGGAATCTGCCCATTTTCATCTGAAAAATATGGGACGCTTCACGAATCTGCATTTCATCCTTGCACGGGGCCATGCTAATCTCTTTATTGTTCCAATTTTAGTGTATGTGCTGCCCAAGCAAGCACCCATGTTTACTTTGAAATCCATCAAATATGTGATGAACAAAACCCATTAATTAGACTCATTCTTCATTACCCGTTAACTTTTTTTTTTTTTTTTTTTTTTTTTGTGGTACTGGGGATTGAACTCAGGCCCTTACACTTGCCAGGCAAGCACTTATTCTACTGAGCCATCTCCCTGGCCCCCACAAGTTCTCCCCTTTATTTAAAAAAAAACAAAAAAAAACACATAAACAGAGGCTTCTGGGTGCCATGGTACTTTGGGAAAGAGGTGTGGATTCTGGTGTTCCTATCCTGTGGAACTTGAGGGCTCCAGGTCCCTCTGCTGACTAGTGCTTTGTGGGTTTAGGAGCTGTATCACAGACCTCTTCGTGAGCTGCTCTCTTGCATAAGAAGTTGGGCAAGAAGATCAGAGTGAGGCTGGCAGGCACTTCTGGCCCTGGAACCCAGGTGCTGGCTAAGACTCCAGCTGAAAGCAGCAAGGTAAGATCTCAGTGTCCCTGGATGGAGAGTAGAAGGCCAGGAATCTCAAAGAGCATCCAAGCCCTTCTGCCATACCATGTGGTCTCCACTTTTTGTAGGCATGCAGGCTTGCAGAGAAGAGGCAGCTCCAGCATGGAGAGCAGGAGTCTGAGGCTCTGAGACTCAGTTTGGGTGTGTGGGTCTTACCAGTGGGTGCGGTAAACAGATTCACTTCTCTCTGAGGTTTGGGTTAGGGTGTATGCCTTACACATGGGTTTGCTGACCAGCACCTGCCTCCAAACTGCATCTCCACAAATATGTTAAAATGTTATTAATGTGGTGTCTGAAAGTACAGTCTTTCATAAAATGTGTAAATTTCTTGCTTCAAAGTTCTACTGCAAGGTTAAATTAAATTAGAATTGAAAGTAAGAATGCTTCCACACTTCAGTCTTTTAAAAGCAAACTACCATCTAATTTACTATTACAAGGGACTGAAAATCTAGTTTGGGATGATGATTGGGACAAAGAATTGATTCTCAGCTAATTATCACAGCAGAGCTACTCACGCCCAGGTGATGAATTCAGCCGCACTCAGTTCAGCTCACAGGCCTCTATGAACTTGTTTGAAATGTGCTGGCTGCAGGGTAGAGAGGATCATTTGCTGTACCTGTATAAGAGAATTCTGCTACACTAAATTAATAGCACAGATTCTTAGGCAGAATGATGTGACTCTATGATTTTTTCTTTAAGTATATCTTTTTTAAACAGGCTACCTGTGGGGTCTTTCTTTTTTTAATTAAACTGAAATTTCTCAGGCACTAAATGCCTTTATACTCTCATTTTCATTCCAACTTTCTCTAAAAGAAAACTTCGGAATAAAAAACTGTCTCCAGGGGCCAGGGAGTTGGCTCAGTGGTATAAATACCTGCCTGGAAGCACAAGGTCTTGAGTTCAATCCCCAGTGCTGCAAAATAAAACTTAAAAAAACTGTCTCCAGAACTATGGACTACCTATACACTAAACAATGTCCTCTGCAGTTACTCATCATACTCATGTGAATTATTTACAAGATTTAATGCAAGGCTGTGCTATCCAATATAGTACGTGCTACCCGCATGACTATTTAAATTTAATTAAAATTAAATAAAATTCTAAAATTTCATTTCTTGGTCACTCAATTCTTAAGTGCTTTATTAAATATAGGTAACTAGTAGCTACTATATCTGACAAAGCAGGCACCGAACGATTCTAACACCATAAAAACCTCTTTCTAATGTAGAGTTAAATGCATGTGAGTAAAAACACAAGGCTGGTGATGCCACTTACTGGTAACTGGTTACCTAGCATGCATGAGTTCATGGATTGGATCTCTTAACACATAAAAAGAAAAGAAAAGAAAAGAAAAGAAAAGAAAAGAAAAGAAAAGAAAAGAAAAGAAAAGAAAAGAAAAGAAAAGAAAAGAAAAGAAAAGAAAAGAAAAGAAAAGAAAAGAAAGCCAGCCAGCCAGCCAGCCAGCCAGCCAGCCAGCCAGCCAGCCAGCCTATTTCATCAATAAGCCACAGTCTCTTAACCCATTACTTCAAGTACAAGAATATGCATAAATGTGAGCCAGAGAGAAAGCTCTAAGTCTGGCAGGCACAAAGAAGTGAGTTCGATTCCCAGGACTACATGCCATGCTGGCACGGGTGTGGTGGCACAAATCTGTAATCCCAGCACTGGGGAGGCTGAAACAGGAGGATCACTACAAGTCCAAGGTATATAGCAAGATGCTGTGCCTAAATAATAAGATTTTTTTAAAAGAATATGCATAAATGTGAACCCAGGGTCTTTATCCTTGACTCACAAAAGCAGTAAGATTACAATTCTTAGGAAAGGTAGTGGGAGAGTCCCATACCAATCTAAGACTTTATTCTCTCATTCAGCAATTTATACAACTTGCCCTAAGGAAAAAAAAGAGAGCACTTTCCTCCAGTGTAGCTTTATCCAACATAAGCACATCTGCCAAGTTTCAAAATCACAGTTCTATTATCTTACACAGTCAGCACTCCTTCTTTCTACATTTTCCCCACACCAATCTCCTGACTCACTCAACATATTATAGTATCACTCTAAAGCCAAGGCTAGATTCTAGCAGGTAAACTATATATATATAATGATAGTCTAGAAAAACTAGGTGTCTCTCCAGTCAGAGGACTTACACAACTGCTGTGTGGATATGCAGGAGGCTACAAATTTTTCTCCATAATAAAAACAAAACCCCAATTTTTGCAAAGTTGGCAGGTTACCTAAGGTATATAACACAAGATAACAAGCAGAGCTCTGCTTTTTTAAAATAAAAACTACAGCTTTTAAGAAGCACATTTCCAATCCTTTACATCTCGAGCACTTCACTTAGCTTGACTATTTGAGTTCACTAGCACAGGCCACATGCACACAGAAAGGAAAGGGAGAGCACTCATTACTCTGGACAGGGATGCTTTACAGAAGTCCTCTGGAACATATATGAACTGTAAATATTTTCCTGTAATGTCATAGTCTGGTTTTAAAACAATAATCAGAGGAGACCTGTATTGAGAGTGATGCAAGGGAAAGGTATTATAATCAAAAGCCTCCCCCAAGAAAGGCATGAGGAGATAACTTGGTAAAATAAGTGCTTGCCTGGCAAGCAGAAGGGCCTGAGTTCAAACTCCGGTTCCACAAAAATAATAGCAATAATAATATTAATTAATTGTGCCGGGCGTGGTGGCGCATGCCTGTAATCCCAGCACTAGGGAGGCTGAGGCAGGAGGATTGTTGTGAGTTCGAGACCAGCCTGAGCTACAAAGTGAGCTTAAGGCCAGCCTGAACTGCACAGTGAGACCCTGTCTCAAAAAAGACAAAAAAAGAAAAAAAGAAAAAAATAATATTAATTAATTAAATAAATAAAAAGAACGGCAAACTCCTAGCAAGAAAGCCTTCAGGGAGCCAGGTAAACATGCTCAGTGATGCATAGTCTGACTTCGTGGTTATTATTCCATTACAAGAAGAAAACAAAACAAAACCAGCTGGAACATACACATATGTTCTATTTTCCTACAGCACTTGGTTCCTTCAACCCTGAAGTCTTAGGTACCAATTACCTCTGAGAGGAAGTGTCAGCCATCAACCACAAGGGGCCAAAATGTGAGAAATTGTTCTTCCAAAGAACTTCTGAATCTGAGAAAACAAGCAAAACTGAAGTAGTAGTCCATGACATAATTCTCTCCACAGAATTCTGGATTGAAAATAAAGTATTCCATGAAATTTCCTGAGAAAGACTTTGATGGCAGGAGGAATTAAGGAGCAAGTACAGAAAGCCATACAGTTCAAATTAAAAAAGGGAAAGAAGGAAGGACAGAGGAGTCTTGAGGTGAAAATAAACCTCAAGCTTAAGAATCAGAACTGTGGCCTCCAAGGCAGAAATGAGAGTTGAGAAATGTTAACGACCCGGTTTAAATGGGTCTTTGACAGAAGAGCAAGCAATCAGGATTGGGAGGGCAAGAAGAATTACATCACCTCAGCACCTGGTGAAAGGGTGAAACCCTTAAGTCTAGAAGTCAGACAGCACAGTTGTATTATTCACATCGAGCTCAGATTAGGATGTACAATTTGAGCACTAAGTTCAAGAAAGAGGGGCAAATACATAAAAAGAATGAGGGAGAACTGCTTCCACTAAGGTGGGTCAGAAAACATAACCCCTCAAAATGATCAAGTGTCCTACACAAATGCTAACTAGAGTTCAAACTTTCTAAGGATTCAACCACATGACAGAGAAGGAAGTATGTAAAACAAAGAAGAAAACAAACATTTTGAAACTTCATAAAATAATCATAAGCACCAAGAGAAAGAACTGGTACAAATTGAAAGGTTCATAGAAATAAATTTCCCAGGCTATTCAAAACTGTTGAGCGGGAATGTAACTTGGGTAGATCTAGGTTCAGTTCCTGTAAAATGAACAACAGCAAAAAACATATTTGTCTTTTCTCATTTAGAAATAAACTAACAGAAACCATAATGAAAGAAAAACAAATGGAGCAGGATAAGCAAAAGCCAACAATCAGGGCCGGGCATGGTGGTGCATGCCTGTAATCCCAGCACTCGGGAGGCTGAGGCAGGAGGATTGTTGTGAGTTCGAGACCAGCCTATGCTACAAAGTGAGTTTAAGGCCAGCCTGAACTGCACAGTGAGACCCTGTCTCAAAAAGACCAAAAAAAAAAAAAAAAAAGTTGTTTACACTGAAATTATATATAGACAACTATTCATATAAATTATTTAAAACAATGAGGAAATCTCTCAATATTTGTCAGATGCTTTTTCATTTTAAAAGGTAGACTAGTTAGTTTTTCCAGTTAACTAAGTTTTAATTTTTATAGTAAATATTTAACTTCAGAACATTTCACGTTGTGGCAAAAGTGAATATTTACTTAACTTAATCCTTCTCTATATGTTATTCCACTCCTCTTGTAAATAATAAGTGTGACATGAAATCTAAAAAATCACCTAGGTCTAAGTTTAGCCACAGACTAAAATGTTATTTAATGTAAACAAAATTTGAGATTGAATAATACTAAATTCTGTATCACAGGCCTTCTTTATGCCAAAAAAAATAAAAACAGGATTATCTATAATACCATATACCAGCACAGACAGATAGGAATGAACCTGAAATACTCAAGATGATCAATCACCATTGATATTGTTTTGTTTTTGCTTTAGCCTTCCATTTTTTCGGGGCAGGGGCGAGGTCATCCATGAAACTGGGGAGCACCAAGCTACATCCTCAGCCACTATGAGACAGGAGGCCCCTAAATTCCACTTTGTAGTCATGCTTCAGCCTGCACAGGATTACAGATGTGTAGGATTACAGAGTGTCACCAAGCCCAACCCTTTTATCTTCTTTCTTCTTTGAAGTATGTTTTGGGTTTGTGTTTAGATGTCCCCCAAAAGGCTTATACAGTCTTAGGCGATGAAACTGTTTCAGAGGTACTTGGACTTAGGGTGTGTGACTGATTCATGGTGCAATGCTAGGGTTAAGATGTGTGATTACTAATCAGTCCACTGATGGGTCTGACATGGCTGGCTCTAATCCCAGTAGCCTCAGTAGGGTATAAATTTAGGAGGCGGAGAGACTGTGAAACCCCTTGTTTTCTTTCTCTAACTTGTGGGTACCATGAACTCTCATTCTCTGTGATGCTCTTCAGATACACCACTCTACCTCAGACCCAGCTGATTATGCACTGGGTCCTCTCCACAAAGTGGGAGCTAAACAACCTTCTTCTCCTTCTAACTTTGGGTGTCAGGCATTTTGCCTCAGCAATAAGAAATGTAAGACAATCCTAGAGACTGAACCTAGGGACTTACACATGGTGCAGCAATTGCTTTCCCAGCCCTTAAACAATGCTTACAGGTCACAGTAAGAACAAATAGATTCCTGTGTGAGAACTGTAAAGGCAGCACGAAGAAGGAGGACTGAAAGGAAAGGAAAACTACTGCAACTTTCATACTCCAATATTTAGATATAAAGTTGCAGTAAATATACTCAACCTCACTTTAGGAGTCAGAAATAACACTAACTCCACACCCGAAATAGCTCATATGCCCCATTCTCTGGGTACCCTCATAAAGCTGATCTCGCCTGCTGTGTGGAGTCCTGGCACACTTGACACAGCAGCTCGGGACACCCGCCTTTTCTGCCCTCAGGCTGTCCCTGTACTGAGCCCTAGCATATCCTGAGATCAAGTCTGCTTAGTCAGGTGTGAAATAATCCCTGTTCCTCTTTTATTATTGGCTGTCTACAACAAAGTCGGGCCGTGTGCTTTTCATAATTTCATGACTAATCTTTTATGGAATCTGATAAAACAAATTCTTCATATTTCACCATTAACCTTGGTAACAGCCACACAGCCTTTGAACTTGTTTGTGCTACGGTTTTTGTCGTGAGATACCGTGAAAATATTAAGTGGTAGCTTGTTTTTTGTTATTTAAGTGAAATACTGTGTTTTTGTCACTGACTACATTTAACAATATGTCTGAGTTTTATTCCCCATAATGTTGCTCAAAGTGGTCACAGGGTACTTTTTTTGCTTTGAGATTAGAACATATGTTGTGTGGTGCACATCTGTAATCACAGCCCTCGGGAGGCTGAAAACAGGAGGATCGCTAGGGTCCAACCTACAGTGAGACCCTGTAGACCCTCTCCCTGTCCCTTGTACTAAATGCATTTTAAGTGTATTATTAACTGACAATAACCCTTCTAAATACAAGGGTGATTAAAAAAAATTGTTATCCACCCCCCTCCCAAAACAAACTATTCTTATCTTTTTGGGACAGAGTTTTACTACACAGTCTCAGGCTGGCCTTTAACTCTTTAAAGTAGCAGCCCAGTCTGGTCTAGAATTCACAGCAATCCTACTGCCTCTGCCACCCAAATGCCAGGATTACAGGTGTGTACCACTATGCTTGGTATACAAAAATAAGACAGCTAACAGTCACTACATTCTAGAATATGAAACATATACTAAGAAAAGAATGATGTCTCTAGTAACACAATCCAAGATAAAAAATAGGCAAGTAATAACATTATTTCACAGATACTCCAGCCTCAATCAAGTTTTCCAACCAAATCTTTATAAGAAATAACAGGTGTTTGCCATGCCTCAGTCCCATCCAAAACACAATTAAGAAATTGAGTCTGCACACGCAATGGTGGCTCAAGGCTATTATCTCAGCATTCAGGAGGCTGAGGCAGGATAATCACTGTGAGTTTAAGGCCAACGCAGTGAGATGCCCCCATCTTAATATATTAATATAGATATATAGATAGATAGATATAGAGATACAGATACAGATATAGACATACATACATATACATATATATGTATATATATGACTTAGGTGTAGTAATAGGTTCAGTGGCCAAGAAGTAAAATTATTCTACGCTCTCATTTAGGAGAATGCTGATGCCAATCACAACTGGAACTCTATAATTTACTTACAAATTCTGCCTCCTCAAGAGGCCCAAGGCCAGTCTGGGGTACGAAGTGAACACAAAGCCAGTTTGAATTACAGAACACCCTGCCTACCCACCAAAAAAAGTTTCAAACAGAACTTACTTAAGAGGAAAAGGGTGACATTCTACTAGAACGCTCACAAATCTCACCTGCATAACTCACAAACATGACACACTCACATTAATGTGATGCTGAGCACGTGGAGAGGGAAGAAAGAACCCCAAAGTGGGGCTAATTCTCGGCAGGGCGCCCGGCCACCAAGGCCTTTTAGAGCCCAACCAGGCCATTCTGCACTCCTGTTCCCTGTTCACGTCACAGTCCAGTCCAAACACAGTATCTCACCATCCATCCCCTTCCATTGTGACAGTCTGATTATTATTCTATTCTATTCTATTCTATTCTATTCTATTCTATTCTATTCTATTCTATTCTATTCTATTCTATTCTATTCTTAAACCAGGGATCAAACTCAGGACCTTGTGCTTACCAGGCAGCCGCATATGCCCCTGGGACAGTTTTCGAGTCCCCTCTTACAGCCACCTTCCAGCCCTGCTGTAGCAGCAGGCAGGGAGCAGAGATGGTTATGTTCTGAAGTCAAGCCAAAACTTCCTTTGCCTTCCACACACTTACAGCAAGCTTCGGAGCTCCAAATTGTAACTCACATATGTCTTCTCTCTAAGTAATCAGTTGCTTTTTTTTGTTGTTGTTTTTATGTATTGGATACAGGGTCTCACTACAAAACTCAGACTCCTAGTGATCCTCCTGTTTAAGCCTCCCAGTGCTGAGATTACAGGTGTACTCCACCACATCCAGACTCTGGCCAGCTCAGCATGCCCAGGGGCAGGGCCGTCCAGGGACAGGGCAGGTGCAGGTGGTGTCTGCACTGAATAAGTAATTAGCTGCAAAGTTCTCTTTCTGCTAATTCTTTTCAGATTATAAGTGATAAATTTAGCTACAAATTTCATTTCTTAGCTCCTGACTAAATTTATCACTGAAAATCAGAATAAATTTCCCATCAATTATTTTAAATGAGCATTCTAGACATTAAAGAAAATTGGAGAATTAATTTAGTAGTAGGTAAAACATGTTAAAGCATAAGATCTGATTTTTATCTTAGCAAACACAAGATGAAACAAAAATATAATCAATTGAGGTCATCTAACAGTTAAAAGGGCAAGCTCATTTACTGTTTCTGTGTTTTATACTTGGAACAATCCAGACAAATTAATGTGATCATTTCAATCTAGGTAAATTAATTTAATTATTTTCAGATAATCCACCAAGTATCTGAAAATGAATTCTTTATCAAGGAATCAGTAGTATCAGCAAATAAAAATAATTCTTAGCACTGTCACTAGACTACACTTTTGCTTCGTTGTGTGGTAATGCTACATGATGGGAATGATTTTTTTTTTTTTTAAAACAAAATGCCTTATTTTTTTTGTTTATTTATTTGCAGTGTGGGGATTAAATCCAACGTGTCATACATGCTAAGCAAGTGCCCTACTGCTGAGCCACATCCCAAGCCCCGCTGGGATTTTTGTTTTGTTTTTGTTTGCTATTTCCCCGCACCCATGGAAGCCACTGAACCCAAAAATAGTCTCCTGATTTTAATTTTTCTCTTGTATTTTAAAACACAACATCTGGCAGACCATATTGAGACACTCCTAGGAAAAAGTAGGGCTACATTTGGTATCTCAGCTTACAAACTGACTTTACACAATTCTGGTCACAAACTCAATTGGATGAGAACTGAGTCCAATTTCCCCATAAAGTCAACACTGAACCTAACCACTGAATTTGATTCTCAACAGGGAAAATTCCAAATTAAGGTGTCTTACCTCTTTAATAGAGGCAAAGAAACATACATTTAGATAAGCCCAAAGCCAACTTTCTGGGCCAGCCTGACAGCTCAGTGAACTAAAGGGCCTGCTTGGGCAGAGAACAGGGGCCCAAATTTGAGTACTGGCATGTGGGCTGTGCCATGCTGGCACTGCCTCCAGTACACGCTGAGATGGCGATTGAGACTGAGAGTGGTAGCACATGCCTGTAATCCCAGCACTTCAGAGACTGTAAACAGGAGGATCACTACAATCTATGTACGTAGTAAGACCCTGAATACCCTGCAGACCCTGCCCCAAATACAGGGAAGAAAAACAAAACTTTATTTTTTTGGTACTGGGTATCAAACTCAGGACCTTACGCTTGCCAGGCAAGCATTTGTGCCACTGAGCTATGTGCTTGGCAAAAAATAACTTTCTAAAATTCCTATCTCTAAGGCCAAACTATCCACCAAAATCAAGATTATTCCAAGTCTTATACTAAGTTCCTCTCCCTCCTTCTCCACAACCACATATCAATCACATTTGATCCAATCTGTGGGTATCTATCTCCACTGGTCCATGTCAGTGTGGTATTTCCCTCCCACAGCAATAGGTGTGGAAGGTGTGATGTTCAGGCAGCCTCAGACAAGGAAACCCTCCCAGCAGTTGGTGGATACTGACTCACAGAATGCTATTTTCCTCCTGTGCATGGTAAACACTCTGATCCTACCTCAAAAGTTCTTGCTGAGATTAAGGTTAGAATGTCTTAGTATTATACAAAGGGAAACAGTATTATCAGACTTATAAACCAAATCTGAATAATTTATCATGGACGGGGAGGTAGCTCAGTGGCACAGCACCTGCCTGGCAAGCATGAGGCCATGAGTTTAATTTCTGGTACCAAAAGAAAAATTAAGTCTAAGTTATCACAGCTCTACCCACAATGATCTTGTGCAAATGACTGTCACAGAAAGATTCTACTTTAAACCACTTAGAATCGTAAGAAAAGTTTCAATACTTCAAAAGTAAGTATTTATTTCATGACAGTTCTTCCCTCCATCCCTATCTACAAAATACAACCAAGTTTTTCACTAATCAGCCATACTATCTTGGCACAGTCAGGTAGCTACAATTTCCTCTACAATACCACCACACATAAACTGGTTAGGAGGGGCTGGGGAGACAGCTCAGTGGAATAAGCACTTCCCTGGCAAGAGCAAGGGCCTGAGTTCAATCCCTGGTTCCGCAAAAAAAAAAAAAAAAAAAAAAAAAAAAAAAAAATCGTTTGCCAGGGAGATGTCTCAGTGGAATAAGCACTTCTCTGGCAAGTGAATGGGCCTGAATTCAATTTCCGGTTCCACCAAAAAATAAATAAATAAACTAGCTGGGAGTGGTGGTACCTACCTGTAATCCCAGTGCTCGGGAGTCTGAGAGAAGGATCACTGCAAGTTCAAGGCCAACCTGGGCTACAAAGGGAGTTCTGACCAGCCTGATTTATAGAGCAGGACCTTTGCAAACAAGTAAGTAAGCAACCAAAAAAAAGCAAAACAGGGTTGTTCTGTTGGTTTCCTGGTTCCAAAACAAGAGAAGTACTACAAATTCCTTTGATCTCTGTAATCTAGTACTAAATTCAATGTAATTTTCCCCTCCAACAGGTGTGCTTACACTATCCAGATATGGGCCCGTAAACTACTAGCACACATTAATTTATAAGGATAAAAGCCAGGCGTGGTGGCGCATGCCTGTAACCCAGCACTCTGGAGGCTGAGGCAGGAGGATTGCTGTGAGTTCGAGACCAGCCTGAGCTACAAAGTGAGCTTAAGGCCAGCCTGAACTGCACAGTGAGACCCTGTCTCAAAAAGAAAAAAAAGCATAAGATGCTTAGTGTTTCATGGGCAAATAAAAACAAATGAAACTTGTTTATAACTTACTGATACATATTAAGCAGACAGTAAATTTACCACCCACTATAAAGAAAGCTATGTCAATCCCTCTGAATCTATGGGTCCTGATGACTATTTCCAGAGGAAATATTCAGGAACTTTACAAATCAAGTTTGAATTTTAAGAGGGTTAATTTGATCTTAACATAGAGAGGAACTTCATACATTTCTTGCCTACTACATCTGGAAAGGCTTTTTAAATAAAACTTTACGGCTGGCCAAATAGCTCAGAGGATTAAAGCACCTGCAGGTGCTGAGGTTCAACTCTGGGCCCATCTCCTGGGGCATGCAGAGACAGCAATTGATACTGGGCGAGATGGCACTAATCCCAGCCCTTGGGAGGCTTTAAACAGGGATCACTGCACATCCAATCTAATGAGACCATGAACACTCTGTAGACTCTTGCCTAAAAAAATAAAACTGTTTGCTAAATACATATTGAACACATAGTTTTAAAATAAATTTTCAAGGCCGGGCGTGGTGGCGCATGCCTATAATCCCAGCACTCCGGAGGCTGAGACAGGAGGATTGTTGTGAGTTCGAGACCAGCCTGAGCTACAAAGTGAGCTCGAGGCCAGCCTGAACAGCATAGTGAGACCCTGTCTCAAAAAGACAAAAAAAAATAAATAAATAAAAGAAATAAAAATAAAATAAAATAAATTTTCAGCTTCCACCACAGCAACCATCAAATAATAATAGTCATGGCCCTCCACTATCCCATGGCCATGGGCCTCAATAAGGGCCACAAGGTGACTGAGAATGAACAAACCAAGGCACAGCTGTCATCATGGACATCTCACCAAATACACCAAGTTCATATGGGACATGATCAGGGAGGTGTGCGGCTTTGCCGGCTACCAGAGGCGCCAGGGAGCTGCTCAAGGTCTCCAAGGACAAACGCGCCCTCTAGTGCATCAAGAAAAAGGTGGGGTTGCACATCCTGCCAAGAGGAAGATGAGCTGGGCAACATGCTGGCCGTCATGAGTAAGGCCAAGACTGAGACCCTCTAGAATAAAGTTTTGCAGAAAAAAAATAAAATAAAATTTCAGTAACAGATATAGGGGAGAAGGCATTGAAGGGAGGATAGGGAAATGGGAAAAAAGAAACAAGTTATATCAGTGGGTGGAGCCTGGAAAATTTCTGTCTGTATACAAGCATCCAAGATGACAGTGTCTACTATAAGGTGGTGATATGGTGGTGGGGAGACTTGAAGCTCTCTTTGGCCTGCTTTCATTTTTCCACTTAACCAGAAGGCCCGGCAAGGAAATCAAGAAAGTAAAGCAAGAGAAAGTAAAATTTTAAAAAAATAATAATAATAAAAAATTAAAAAAAAAAAAAACTGGGCAAGTGAATAGACTAGGAAAATAAAGCATGCCTGCCCAGCAGCCTTATGGTCACTCCTGAATTTTATCAATCACCTGGAAATCAACACAGAAACTCTCCTGACGAGACACAAAGGCGGAACTGCCTTTCTCATAACAAGTGCCTCCCATATTTGGAGTAAACCAATGTATACAAAATGCTAAGGAGAAGCTGCAGTTTCTCTAGATAATATGCTACAGAAGACTGTAGCCCTTTTCACAATATTTATACCTTGAAGGGAGTTATCAGTCACTGAAGGATTTAATAATCTTAGGCTGGTGTTGATCCCCTTATGTCAAACCACTGAAAATAAAAACTAGGATTGAAGATTTTAAGCCAATTATTTACTGCAATAGTAAAGCACTAGTTTAGTCATATTCTTAGTCACAGAAGTACAAATCTGTATAGAAAGGTCATCTGGGAGCATTCATTTAATCACAAGGTACTGCTACATAAAAATATACTCAATATTATGGTGATTGCACAACTCTAGATGTACTAAAAACCACTAGTATATACATTCTGAGGATGAATTTTTATGAGTAGTTTATTTCAAAAAGCTTTTCAAATAAGATTTTAATCTCAAATAATTTATATGGTATCATGAAGTAATTTTTTTTAGTGTCAATGGAAAGTAGAGAATATGTAGTATAGTATGCTCTAATGGCTTTTAAACTTGGCAGAGATCTTGAATTCTTTCAGAATGAAAGAAAGAATTTGATATTTGGGTTTTAAGTTTTCCCCTCTATTAACTGCTTTTAAAAACAAAAACTTTACAGAGGTGCTCAGCTTACTCTCTCTCTCCCATTTTTATTTTGAAAAAGGGTCTAAGCTGTCCCAGCTGAGCTCAAACTTGCACTCCTCGGCCTCCCAATGTGCACCATCACATCTGGCCCATTTCTACCTCCCTACATTCCAAGTTACATCTAGTTGAAAAAAAGGGCTTCAAATCACCTTGACTAAAATGAACAGCAATCTTCTTTGATATAAAGTTACAAGTAACTCCAAACCAGTATCTCAACCAAGATAAAAGGGTAAAAAATGTCTCAGGTACTAAATCAGATAATATCACATTTCTTACGATTATGGTACTTCGAGGAAATTTTATACTTCATATCTAAATCAGCAGCCCTCAAAATTTACATTCTAATTTTTTCTGAGACAGGAAAGACAAATTCAACTATTTTGCCTCTGAGATTTCAACTTCCAACTTGGAATATAGGAAGAGAGTAACTTTTCCATCGACTACAAAGAATAAAAATTATGGTTATGCTCTTCTAACCAAAGGATTTGAAGGCAGATGATATGAAGATATACACACGGGGAACCGTGATATGGAAGTCATAAAATATCCACAGAGCTTCAGCCACTTCCAAAAGGGAAGTAACTCACATCACTACATTTACCATGGTCTTTTTACTCAAGTCAGCACAGGCTCTGGTCCCCTATACTAAGCAGCTGTGGGACTGCAAACCCAGTCCCACTGAGGAAGTATAAAGCCTTCTTTCTGCAAGCTAAAGTGTAATCTGTTTTGCTCTCAATAGGCACAAGCACTGCAACAAACTAGCCTCCACCTCCTGCTCTGCATGTACAAAATGTACTCTATCGTTCAAGACACTGTAACAGAATGACATGGCTGAAGGCTGAGCAGTCAAAGACCAATCAATGCTTACAGATGAACACTCTGTGGTTGTGTGTTTTCACACAGCAGAGGGAGAGCTTTGGTCTCTCATCACAACCTTACTGCTAATCCCATCATCTAGGCCAAGCCTTTGAATATGTGCCATCACAATGGGGGTAAGGTCTTTTTTGTTGCTGTTGTTTTTGGCAGTACTGGGTAATGAACTTAGAACCCTATGCTTGCCAGGCAAACACTTATTGTACTGAGCTATCTCCCCGGTCCAGGGGTAAGGTTTTAACATATACATTGTAGGGGAACACAAACAATTCTGTCTATAGCACTTCTACTTTTTTTTTTTTGCGGAACCAGGGATTGAACTCAGACCCTTGCACTTGACAGGGAAACACTTATCCTACTGAGCCATCTCCTCAGCCCCTACACACAATTTATTGACTACCTTCAAGCAGAAATTAAAACTTTCATATCTATCCATAATGAGAGAAGAGAATTTTTAAAAGGGCTCATGGCAGCTTACCATGAGTAATACAACAAAAAATACAATTTAAATTAAAGAGTACAGGAAATACCAGGGAGACAGCTCAGTAGAGTAAGTGCTTGCCTGGCAAACACAAGTGCTTGAGTTCAATCCCTGGTTCCACCAAAAATAAAATAGAGTACAGGGATGACAACAATAGCTGAGTCTATTCAACATTCACCTACTGTACCAGGTACAGCTCTAACAGCTCCTACTGCAGTCTCTCAGTAGCCACAAGAGGCAAGAACAATTTTCAGAAAAGGACCCTGAGCACACGTTTCCACACAGGCTACAAAGCCTCTCCTCCTTACCATGTTATACTTCTCTTTTCTTGGGACATGAGGAAATTATAAAGCAAAGATGAAACTATGAATGAAGTGGTACGTAAAATGTATGTATTTGCATTCATTTTATACTTTATGTTGGATATAGCCAAAATTTTACAAGCTAGTAATTGAAAGAAGCAAAGGAAATGTGATCAGCTACAAGATTCTAAATCTTTAAGTTAAAACAAATCACACGTTCCAGAAGGTAAGTTTCTTCCGGCACCAAGAGCTGGGCAAAGTTTCTCCTCCAAAGCCTCAGGATAAGAACAGTCCAACAAGGCACCCAAAGCCTCTTTGCAGACCAGCAGTACACAAAAGGGTGTCCCAGGGCTCTACAGAAGCCAGTGACCACCAAGGAGTACAATCCAACTGGCCCAGTGTCAGAAGTGCACCACCTCCCTAGTAACTTAGTAGACTCAGGGCTTACTTGAATAGTGATTCTTAACAATAGGGCCACAGAGGGGCTGCATGTGTTTCACAAGCGAACTGCCATTGGGTACTGTGCCTCTCTGTGCCCGTTGGTTACAGACTCTTTCTAGGTGAAAGATCATGGCATAGAACAATACTCAATGGAATCTCTAATAAAATTAAGACCACACCACATGCCCTAATGGCCCAGGCTCCAATCCTGGGCATGGTGGCTAACATTTGCAAACCCAGCACTGGGAAGGCTGAAAAACGAAAATCACTATGAATCCCAAGTTAAAAAAAAAAAAAATTAAGAATTCCTCACAGGAATTAATGAACTGCATAACCATCAGGAGAGCCTATCCAAACCATCTCCATACTGCAGCTTTGGGAACTAATACAGCACAGTAAGTCAAAACATTCTAATTTTACAGTCAGGACATGGTTCCAACCCCCTCTTAAGACATAGGTAATAGCTGATGCCATTACAATTAGACAAACTATAAATGCCACAGATAAGCCGGGCGTGGTGGCGCATGCCTGTAATCCCAGCACTCGGGAGGCTGAGGCAGAAGGATTGTTGTGAGTTCGAGACCAGCCTGAGCTACAAAGTGAGCTCGAGGCTAGCCTGAACTGCATAGTGAGACCCTGTCTCAAAAAGACAAAAAAAAAAAATTAAAAATAAATAAATAAATAAATAAAAAATGCCACAGATAAGATCAAATCTTACTCATTTGTGAATCTCTTGTCCATTCAAACAAATGGCTCTAAA
>PVKA01003501.1:0-52780 GCA_004027165.1 Ctenomys sociabilis
TTTCTGTTCTGTGGTATAAGAAGTGATTAATTTTAATTATAGCTATGACCACCTTATAGTAGAGGCTAAAAGGATGATTACATAAATCATGTTTCATAATATTATTCGGTAAGATCAAGCTTCAGCACAGTTACCAGGCTCAAATAACTAATTTGCATACCTGTTATATACAATTTCAATCAACTTATTTTATCTGCTCCCACCCATTAGTCATCTTATTACAGCTTTGAAAATGTAATAACTCTGTATCATGAGTCTGAAAATGAAAGTATGTTATAAACAGTTAAAATTATGAGAAAATAATTACCTACATTATTTTATTTTCTGGTTGGATGGATTCTGGATTCATGGGCTATCAACATATCATTAAAAATCATTGTATTTATTATTTTTTTGTAATCTTTTGAATAGTCACCTGTGAACCTGATAGTTTCCTGAGTTTAATATATTGCTGTATTTTTTCTAAACCTTGATAAAACACCCTATTTCTTTTATTCAGTATTTATTTTTTGTTGGTTTTAGGGATGAAGTTGAGGGCCTCACCCATGATAAGGAAGTGATTATCATTTGAACTACATCCTTAAACTCTGTATTTTAAATATGAGGAAACACTCTTAAAAAAATTAGGCAATTAACTAAAGTCATTTTGATGGCCAGTGGAAATGTCAATATGTAATCTCAGATTTATAACTCCTTGTCAGCCACAGCTACAGACTTACCATTTCCTATGGAAACATCTTTGAAGAGTTTTATTGAAGAGTTTTATCTTGTTATATATAGTATATGAAGATAATTGTCTTGCGCATTAATACACATGTAGTTGTAAAGCACAAATTTTAAGACGATTCATATTTTTGACATGCATGAGCATTATTTGTAACTTCATTCAACATTGAGGTGTTTCCTCTGTTGTTATATAGGAGTTAATTAAAATTACTCGAAGAGAACATACATTATGTTTTGTTTTTCTACTTCAGTACTAGGGATCAAAACCTTGCACTTGCCATGCAGGTGCTTATACCACTGAGCTATTTCCCTGACCCCCAAATTCTATCTTCTGTACACTATCTCTAGGTCTTTTAAACAGACATTTCAAAATTTAAGGTTGTTTTAACTGTAGGGTAAGTTGAATAGATTCTTGTTGTAGTCCACTTACAGACAGGTCACCTTGGCAGCCTCAGCTGCTGTGGAAACTGGATATTCATTTTCCTCTTGAGTCACTCACATGCCTACTTTCATAGAATTTACAGCATCTTTATCAAGGATTTAGCCATGTGATTATTAGCTAAGGACTCTGTGGCAATAAAGTAAAAATATGTATCAGGGTTAAGGAAATCATAGGGAAAAAATATATATATACACATGTTTTAGAATCCTAAAACTCTCTTGAATTTTCATCAATTTGATTTACTTGTCCTTAGGAGTGCTTAAATTAATACTTAATAGATATAGATATGTGTTATTTTTAATCATACTTTCAAGAATTATGTGATTTATAGAAATTATATGTGTTCATTGTTGGGAAATTAAGGTCAAGGACAAATTATAAAAAAAAAATGTGAGACTTTTTTCAGTTTATTTTCTCTTGCAATTTTTTATTTTGAGTGTTGAACCCAAAACCAAACATGCGTTTTCCAGTTGAGGAGTGATAATTACCTTTATGTCACCTGCTAATGAGGTTTGACTCTTCATACATCTTTTGTATTTCTCATATGTGAACAACTTTTTTTATTCATTAGTATGATTGTATGGATTTTTAACTCTTTGACTTGGTATATTTCCTCATTTTGAATCATTCTTTTGTACTTGTTGATCATTTATACCATGTTTATTGTACTAAAGAAGACTTAAGGGTGCGTAAAAGTTTCTGACCTTGTGGAGCTTGCCATCTAATAAAAGCATGTCAATTTATAAAAATAAATTGAAATAAATGGTATGATAAAGCACTTGTAACTTTGACACAGCAAACAGTTTAGCTATAGTGGTAAGTTACATGTGAGTAACAATGACAAATTTAGAAAGTTTGTCAGAAAAGAAGAAAAACATGTGGTCTTAATTGGTAATAACAACAGAAATGCATCATGCTGATAAATTTTATAAAACTTGGCCTCTTAAAATATTATATGAACTATACCCATATCACTTGTGAGGCTAAAGACAAAACAAATGTTAGCTTAATCCCTTATGAACTCTTTCTGAGTGGTCGAGAATCTTACATATTTGAAAGTTAATAATACCTGCAGCTGAATTTTAAGGCTTTTTGATTCAACTAATACCTATGCAGAAAGAGCTAATTTGAATATACAGCTGTCCACCTGAGTGCCAACAGTGTTATGTAACAGAGTAACATTGGCTATTATTATTATTATTATTTTTTGCAGAACCAGAGATTGAACTCAGGCCCTTGTGCTTGCCAGGCAAGCACTTATTCTACTGAGCTATCTCCCCTGCCCTTCTACTAATTGATGTAATCACATTTTTTATTTTTGCTGTTATTTCTTGTGCAATTATATTTCTGTTTAGAAAATCTATTACTTCAAGAACTTAACCTATTTTGTTTTCTATTAAATTCAGTGTTTCTGTTTTAATGTTTAGATATTTATTCAATTTTGATTTTATTTTTGTGTGTGGTAAGAAATATGGCTCCAATTATAGTCTTTTCAAATAGAAATCCACTTCCTCCGGCACCATTTGTTGAATAGGTTACCTTTTCTCCAATGCATGTTTTTCATTTGTCAGAGATCAAATTGAAGAACTATAATTCACAATTCCATATGATTCAGCAATCTCACTTCTAGGTATGCTTCCCAAGAAGCTGAAGGTAGCATACTATAGCAGTACATGCATAGCAGTGTTTATAGAAAATGGATAGATTATTGGATAAAGAAAAGAGCATTAGCTACACATATGGAATACCACTCATTTTTAAAAAAGGATAAATTTGAGATATCTGTAGGAAAATGGATGCACTTGGAAAATGGAATGTGGAATGAAATAAATCAGACACATAAGCTTAACACTGTATATTAGCTCTCATTTGAATAAGGCAAAGTGCAAACAAAAAGTACAACACAGGATGGATCAGAGACAAGAGGATAGATCCTTTGCAAAGGGTAAAGGGTACAGGAGACCAAAGGCAAGTGGAGAGGGGGAAGGGAAGTGGAAATAAGTAGAATCAAGATATGCCGTGAACACAAATATTATCTGTGATTATCATGAGCTAAGATTTATAATCATAAGTAGAGTGAAAATGGGGAACGAGGATTCAGAGAAGGAAAGGAGATGGGAGGAAAGGGGTAAAAGATTTATAAGAAGAAAGAAGCTGTATTATGTACTACCATTCACACTCCAGACTGACTGTAAATTGTATGTACTGCAAACATTTACTAATAAAAAAATTTAAATCACTTTAAAATATACTTAAATATTGGCCATATCTATGAATAGCTATGTACTATTTTAGCTATTCTATTACACTCTAATACTTACCCTTTTACTATAACATTAAATGAAGTGGGCTGTTTTTGTGTAAAATTATTCAAGATATGATCAAAATGAGTAAAATATTAGTATATTTCTATTTTGACTTAAGCAACTGTGTTTGTAAATTTTTATTATGGGGTCTGGGCTTGGTGACACATGCCGGTAATCACAGTGCTGGGGAGGCTGAAAACAGAAGGATCACTGTGTGTCTGAGCTATGCAGTGAGCCCCTGTATCAAACACATTAAAAAAAGAAAAAAAATGTTATGAGGCGCATAACTTAGTAAAACAAGATTCATCCAATTCACCAACTGAGAGCACAAATATTATAATATTTCTCCGAATTTGGAATTATCTGGAAATAATTTTTACATTTGCTATCACTAAATAAAAATTGCTGCTTTATAGTTTTTTTTAACTAAGTAACTGCTCTGCTCCCTAATTTTATGGATATCAGCATCTTCTTAAAACTATGTATGACAACCAATACCTGTAGTTTCATTGCAAATGATCTGGGATCTTGCTGCAGGCTCACTTTAAAGGGGTTCGCCTTGTTCCAGTGACTAGTAGGGGATGAACTCGGGTGCAAGGTTAGTGTAACATCAGGATTTCCATTGTACCTATCAATGTTACTTCTAAATACTGTTAAAGGTAGGGCAGATGGCATTGTGTACTGATGCAGAGATTTCCAGATCCATACCAGCACCTCATTAGAACCACAGTTTTGAGTTCTTCATAATATATATATTATATAACATATAAAATTATATATAATTAATTATATATAATCAATATATATTAATATTATATAGAAATATATGTGTGTATATATATTAATCATTGTCCCAAAATCATAACATTATGCCCCAACAACTTATTTCAGAGGTCATTCACTCTGAGTCATACAAACAAACACTACGCCATCTTTCTATGACCTTTTTCTCTTGGTAAATTATTTTAGTACCAAAGCTGTAAATATCATCTAGATATTGATGTAAAACATCTATCCCATACATGAACAATCTCCTGCTGTCCTCTAAGAGGACATAAGTACCAAGAACATACTCTAAATAATTATCATCTTTTGCTTAAACTACTTACTGGTGGATTTTCCCAGACAGTCCACCTATTTCGCTCTTGGGGTCTGCACAATAATGAATTTTATAGGTAACGTGATCTCAATATTTATTCCATTACTCTTTAACACTCTAGGAAAATTTATTCAACTCTAAAAGCCTTTCTTATTTAGAAAAACAGAGAGAAGGTGGGGTAGCTCATAAAAGATCCCATTATCCACTTTATCTGTAATAGTGCATCTGCCCTAGTAGATATTATATGACAGGAAGACCTTGTGAGTCTTCTCAAAGAAATTCTGTCTCAGTTGAAGGACTATATTAATTGATCCAGGAAAGTGCTTGTCCTATCTTTTCAGTAATGTCTTCTACCTTGTTAGGTTATAGAAAGAAACATATGTTTAATAATGATAATCATTTATAAGGAGACCTCAGCCTCCCACAGATACTAGTAATTACAAATTTTTCCATCAATGATAAATAACACTAATTAAAATGTTACTCATTAGTGGTTATTCATAGTATAAAATGCAGACATGATATTTTGTACACAAACACTATTAGTGCAAATCTTTCTATTTATTGAATTAAAAGAAAGTGGCTATATATCTATCTTAACTATTTTGAATATACAGATACAAAATGGTCCTTCATTTGTATCCCCATTTTTGTTTAGTGTTGTCAGAGATGGGTATTCCATTATAAGATAACAATATGCAATGTATTAATTATTGAAACTGTCCTAATCGGTTTTGAAACTGTCTCACTGCTATTTGTTTCTCAATAAAATTATTTAAAAAATAAATGAATAACACGTTACTTTTTTAAACCAAACGATTTGATCCCAATAAATTAACAATACTCAATTCCCATGTACTATGACAGTGAGAATATTATGGGAATCTATTTTTTTTCATGTATTTTGGCACAGTGTTTCACTACACCAGACTCATAGCGATCCTTCTGTCTCTGCACCCCCAGCACTGGGATTATAGCTGTGCCCTGCTGTGCTCAGACTTGGTGGCCGGCTCAGCATGTCAGAAGGCAGGACTGGTGCTCCACGTGGTGTGCGGCGTGTGGTGCTATGTGGTGACTGAACCCGTGGAAATCTTTAATGTCTCATCGTTTTATTCTATTCATCAATCTTTCAAAGTTGTTTTTGTTTCCATTTAGCTTATAGAAGCTTATACTCAAGTTGGTTCTGTCTCAAAGGACTTACTTTATCTTTTATTGACACAAAGAAGCTACTGTGTGGTTCACTTACACAAACTCTATGGGGGAGGATGATTTCTGTGTTCAAAGTCATTGCATTCAATATACCCACAGCACAAACGTCCTTGTATAAATAGGTGGTGGCCTGTTATGCAGTGTTGAGGCCACTGGAGCATCTTTCCTGCCTTTTTCTCATGTTGTCTTCCTGAGCATAGCAAATATTGATGAATATAGTACTTTACTCAGTCTTGTTTCTTTTTCTAGTGTGTCCTTTCTGCATATACCAGGCTTTAGATGTTGCATTATTTCTGCCAGGATACAATCACTTGATCTTAGCCAGAAGAGCTGGGAAGCAACGTGCTTAGGGAATCTTACAAAACAAGTATCTTTCTTTACAATGTTCATAAAATTTCTTTATTAGTCTTACCAATTAAAATATTTGAAAGTTTTCACCTAGAGGGGATTCAAGAAAAGTTCAAATAAGATAAAAATTTTAGTTTTACACTGAAAGCATGATTTTCAGCATTTTACAGCCTAGTCTTTTGAGATGAAACACATTCACTTGATGTTGTGAACTTCATATTTTCTAAAAATGGAGAGGATCCCAGGAGTTGTTCAAAGACTGAGATATTTTGCTCTTATTAGTCTGTACATATGTTGAAAGGGGCATGAGTTAAACTCAGTTGCACCCAGTTGACAGTGTAAGATACATCACTTTGTGCTTTTAAGCATGAAGAAAAATTCACAATCTGGGTGCCTATCCAGCTAACTCAATCTCATCTAATTATAATCATTGCCCTGTATTCATATTACCACTAGACACTTCAAGTTAACTTCACAAACTGGAGTGCTGCGGTTATTTTATAGATCTCTGCAAACTGAACATTGCTTATTTAACAGTAAGCCATTAGAGATAAACTGGTCATTGAAAGCAAGGTACTCTTTATTTGCATAGCTGCCTGGGTTAGCTGCTCCTGTAATATACGACCCAGGAGATGGCGTTTGCAAGTGTATTAGACTATTCAGTTAATGTGTACTGTCTAAGCAGTGATGACAGAAAAAACCCAGGACGTTTTAAATCTAATGCACTTTGGGAACCTGGAATGTAGTTTGAAGCTCCAATCTCTAGGGATGCAAGTTTTGCAACAGCTATTACAATACAAACACATTTCTGAAAATATCTTCCATAAGTGTGCAGGAACCTGAATATTGTCTTGTCAGATAGTCAAGATTCTCAGGAAGTGTTTTCAGGCAGGTAGAGCACAAGTTAAAGGTGAGACTGAGAATCCTAAGATATGATTTCCAGTCTGGGATCCACCATGTACTAGCAGGTCACTTTTTATGCCTTGCATTACTTTTCTTTTTTTAAGTTAAATGAGAATGTTTTGTCAATCTCATTGCTTTAGACTACAGGTTGTTTCAAAGACTAAATAGTATATGAAATACCTCCTATTCAGAAAAGGTTCCTGTTGCAATGTCTTGTTATAGTTAAACTGACTTAACTTCCTGCCTTTACTCTTTTTCCTCCCTTGTGTCCTTTTTTATCTTTTCTTTTCCTTTCCTTTCTTTCTTTTTACTGGGGATTGAACCCATGGCCTGTGCACTGAATTTCCAATCTCATTTAAGTTCTGAGTCAGGGCACTACTAAATTTCCCAGGCTGGACGTGGGAGATTCTTGACACAGCCTGCCAGAGTGCTAGGAATACAGGTATGTGTTGCCATGCCTGCTTTGCCTGAGTTTTCTTGAAGGCTGCGCATCTATGTATTACCTTCTGAAGTTTCTGAAGGGAAATTTTCTCAACAATACCACAGTGTTGTTTCTGTAGTCTTCTCTGGCAATTTCTCCTGCCAAGAAGAAGCTGGACAAGGCAGCTTTGTCCTTCCAAAACCATTACCTCTTTTCAGATTTGGTAATGCAGCACTGTCTCTTCTGTCAAATTTAACTTGAGTTTAAGGCTCCCATTATCTTTATTTGCCACTGAGCTTCAAAAGCATTGTCCGGGCCTCTCCCTTTCCTAGTGGAGAATTCTTAGTCTCTCATTTTTATTCCTTTAGGAAAGCCCTAGGCTCTGAATGCAAATTGATACTTACCCCTAGGCCAGAATTCTGCACCTTAAGATAAGAGAGCTGTTATACTAGGACAGTAAACTCAGTCCCAAGTTGGTCTAATTCTACTTCTCTACACAGATACTTGTAGCATAATTTTCATGGTTCAATTTATCAGCAATTTTTCTTAATTTCCTACCTAGCTGACAAATAAATATGTGAGAGTATTATCTTTTCTATTTCGTAGATGAGGGAGTTGATGTGTAGATTGGCTACATGCCCAAGGTCATCTAACTAATTAAGAAAACTGGGGACAGAACTCTTATAAAAAGTTTGGCAGTCATTATTTAGAAATACAGAGGCCAGTTTTTACTAATCATATGTTAAGTACTGATTTATATATAAGTAGTACAACTGTTACACTTGTATTTTTATTATGTTAAGGTAATTATTTAAAGCAGGTTGCCTCACTAAAATAGATCAAGGTCAGAATTGGGTATAAATTTGTCAGTAGAGATAAATGGAAGAAATACATCAGAATGGTGTGCTCACTCCTGTCAAGCACGACCTGATAGAATCCTAGTCTTCTTGGCTGGTGTAAGAGTTACTCGATCTGATTCAGGAGCCTCTCACCCCAGAGTCTGTTCCTTGCTCTTCTTGGTCCTTTCTCTTCATTCTTTGCAATGTTTTCTCTGAGCTCAGTGCTCTGATTGGTCATGCACTGCTGAACAGAAGATTCATGGGTTTAGACCTAATGAAAAGAAAATGTTTTTAGCTTTCTTGTGTTGATGATCAGTATAACATATTAGAAAGTATATGAATTTACAACCTGGATGCTAATAATTTACTCTTTGAAAATGGGTAGTTTGTGCACACATTTTGAATTTAGCTTCACCATTTACAGAAATTATTAAAATAAGTCATTGAATTGTTCTAGCAACTGAACATATATATATATATACATATATATATACATATATATATACATACATATATATATATACATACATATATATATATATTTTTTAATTTTTTTTTAGAGAGAGGGCTTCACTGTGTGCCTGGGGCTGCCCTCACACTCGCTATCTTCCTGCCTCAGCCTCCATGTTCTGGGATTACAAACCAGTTCCACCTTGCCAGATGCACAAGCTAAGTCCTGGCTCCATGGTCTGTGATCATCCTGAATTAGACCATGGTACCTCCTGAGATCTCCCTGGTCCTTTGGCTCTAATTTCCAAAATTAAAGTTATTTATATCTCATACTAGGGGTAACTACCTTAAGGATAACTGTACTAAATGAATTAACCTGTGATTTTATTCTAATTTTATTATATTTTTATTGAATAAAACCAGAAATAAACTAAGGAAAACTTTTGAATATTTTTATCAAAAACTTGAGAGTGTTTGAGGATACAGACATGTTTAATTTGATTTAAACCCTACAAAATGTGAATATCTTGATATCACATGATACAGTGTATATTTTCTTGTCTAATAATTTTGTTTTTAATAATCACAATGTGCGATTCCTGAATTTTCACTATGTAGCACTCTATTTTAAATGATAATAGGTGAATACTTAATTGAACTAACCTTAATAAAATGGAAAGAGATTATGATGTTTCTTTCAGCAATAACATATTAACAATGAGAAAAACTAGAAACCTTGATGGGTAAAATTTGTGTGTTTGGAAAAGCTTAAATTGTGCATTAAGTTGAACCTGACATTTACCCATTTTCCTTTTATAACTGCCAATTTATTACAGTTCAGATAGTAAATGCCAACAGTTTTGGCAGTCGCAGAGCAGAAAAGGCAAAAGCTGGAAACTTGAGAAAGCCTATAGGGAGGAACCCTGGGAAACAGTATACTTCTGCCACTGATACACACACACACACACACACAACATCCCATAGGGTCACCCATCATGTAGTTAATCCATATTATAATGATAAACTTTCATGCATAAGATTCAAGAGGATCCTGATAGCATCAAAGGCAAAAATGAGCACTGAAAAGGAGAATCTATGTTATAGTTTGCCTGTGAACACAAAGTCAGGCAAGACTTCACCTTCTAGAATGAGTGAAAGAAACATAGGGTTAATGCTGTTAAGAAATTTCTCTGATGGAAAAGAAGGGAAAATCTGTAGTACACATAAAGTTCTTCTTGAAAACTTTCACACATAATAACAAACCAACAAAATAGTAAAAAAAAAGACCTGAATTGAATAGGTTCTGCTGCAATTGATCAATGAATTTAGAACAGTAAATATAATATAACAATTATGAAGACTGAAATAGAATTCACATCAGTAACAATAAAAACAAGATATAGTTGTCATAAAGAATGGTAAATTATTACTTAATGGTATAATTTTTTAAACATGTATTTGATACAGGGTTGTACTACATAGCTCAGACTCATAGTGATTCTCTTGCTTTCAGTCTCCCAGAGCTGGGATCACAGGCATGCACCAACCAGCCAGTCTCAGTGGCTGGCTCAGCACGCCAGGGGGTGGGTCCGGTGCAGCATGTAGTGTCAGGCATTGAATCTGGTCCCTGCACTCACCTAGGCAGGTGCGTAGGCCGCGGAGCTGTCTCATTGGCCCTTAATGATAAAATTTTTAATAACTGAGTTTTAATAAAAGCTTACTCAGGCTGAGGATATAGTTCAGCAGCAGAAGCACCTGCCTGACAAGCTGAGGTCCTAAGTCCAATTCCCAGTGCCACAAAATAAATAAATGAATAAATACTTAATGATAGAAGTTTTAATAAAAATAAAGAAAACTCTACACAAATTGAAATTTCAAAAGTGATATAAAATATAAATTTGAGACATTTCTCCCGCAAAATTATAAATATGTCAGAGGACT
Source organism: Ctenomys sociabilis (assembly GCA_004027165.1). Classification (NCBI taxonomy): domain Eukaryota; kingdom Metazoa; phylum Chordata; class Mammalia; order Rodentia; family Ctenomyidae; genus Ctenomys; species Ctenomys sociabilis. Next base: position 10,685 of record PVKA01003501.1, read on the forward strand.
AAAAATAATCAGAGAGAGTTTAATACCAATGGGAAAATGTATCAAAGTGTCTAAATATAGAAATCATGGAAGGGGCCACGGAGGTGGCTCAGTGGAATAAGTGCTTCCCTGGCAAGTACAAGGGCCTGAGCTCAATCCCTGGTTCTGCCAACAAAAGAAAAAAAAATGTCATGGAAAAGAAAAAGAACACAAGCAAAACAATTAAATGATCTAAGATAAATTAGAAGAAAAAAATTCCTATGAAGATAAATTTTGTAAAGTTAAAATGGCTTACAGCAAAATTAAAGAAACAAAGCTAACTCTTATGTTTATGCTGGAAAAATAAATGACTATTTTATTTCAAAACTCCAAGTTTGGGAGCCTTTAGGAGCAGGCAGTCCCAGAATCCTCTCCCCATTCCCTGAAGTCTTTTTGTTACAAAGAATAAATACCAGTTTATTGTCAGTCATTTCACATTAAAAATTAAAACTGCTGTATATTCAATTGAGTTTTGAGATGAAAATAAAGGTTTACAGTTACGATGTGCTTTGCCCCATGTACTAACTTTGCTGTTGCAGAGTCAAAATATCTGACACCCATGGCACCAGGGACTTGGCATGTGGCTGGCTGGCTGCTAGATACACCCTCCAAAGATGCACCCCAGTGACATACCTCTTCTGCATTTCTTAAGAGCACATTTAGTTCATTGATCAGTCCACCAATAAGGTTAATCTTGTCCCAAACCAAATGTCTTCCGAAAGCCCCACCTCCGCATACATGTCATTGGGGAGATAATCCAGATTTTCACTGTAACATCCAGCTAAATTTTCACATAGATATGAAAATGTCAAAGAGAATAATCTTACAGTAGGGCTGGTGAGATAGCTCAGTGGACCAAGTGCCTGCTTAAGTGAGTGCAGGGACAAGAGTTTGATCTCCAGCACGACATGCCACGCCAGCCCTGCCCCTGAGTATGTTGAGCCAGCCACCATATGGGCATAGTGGTGCACACCTATAATTCCAGTGCTTGGGAGGCTGAAAAGAGGAAGATCACTATGAGTCTGAGTTGTGCAGTGAGATCCTGTTCCAAATACATAAAAAGAAAAGAAGAAAATAATTTACAGAAAAAATTACATGTTTCATAGAGAAATTACTATATCTCAATTCTCAGGCCATAGAATTCCAAAGTATTTTCCAAAAATAGAAAGTCATCAATAAAGAGAATCAGAAGTCGTATTTAAGGGAAAAAATGAAAACTGAACTGAAATATAGTTACGTAACTATGATATTAACCAAAGAGGCCAAAAAGACAGTGGATGTGAAGAATGAGAGGAGAATGATGAGGGGAAGTAAAACTTTACAGACTCAATTAACAAAGAAAAGAATAAATGCATAAAATTAATTTTCATTAGAAATTAAAAATATTAGTCTCAGTTGTTATTACTTTAACAATACATTTAACTATTTTATTATTAGCAAATTAATATCCTAAGTTACTATAACATGATAAAATATATGCAAGTTTAGAAATTAGTTCAGAAAAATAAAAATAAAGTTATACTTATGATATTTGGGACATACAATATTAATGAGACTTTTGAGCAGAGTATAAAATTTCCTAGCAGACTTAAAAGATCTGAAGATATAACAATACTACTTACCAAAAATTTTTTAAGTGATCAATATGGAAAAATAGAAGAACTGGAAAGTTTATGGTTGCACTAGTTATTATAGTGAAAACTTTGAAACAGTCTAACAGTTAAGCTAAAAGACTAAACAAAGTAAGCAGTGGACCTGTACTGAAATGAAAACATTACAAAGAAAGATGTGAATGTGTATTTCTTGAGGTAAGAAGACCTGTATAACATGATATTTAAAAAAAGATATTGAAAAATATTACATATTATCCTTGCACTGATGTGCATAGCACAGAAAAATATGCAAAATATGTTTTCAAAAATTTCTAATAAAATGCTCTTGGAAAACCTTCTGGAAATTTCTTACTTATTCTAGTCAGCTTTCTGTTTTATATTAATTTCTTAGTCGTATGTGTTTTTTGGGGCCAGGGAGATAGCTCAGTAGGATAAGCACTTCCCTGGCAAGTGCAAGGGCCTGAGTTCAATCCCTGGTTCCGCCAAAAAAAGTATACAAATTAGGTTCAGGGAGATAGCTCAGTGGAATAACTGCTCACCTGACAAGCACGAGGTCTTGTCAACAAACAAAAAAACCCATCTGCTTTAGGTTCACCCGGATAGCTCAGTGGGTTCAAGTGCCTCCTTAGGCAGATGCAGGGACTCGGGGGCGGGGTTCAATCCCCTGCCTGTGGTGCCAGCCCTGTTCCTGAGGTTCATGGAGACAGCCATTGAGACTGGGCATGGCGGTGCCTGTAATCCCAGTGCTTGGGAGGTTGAAAATCAGAAGAATCCATACTAGTCAGATTGTGTAGTGAGACTCTGTAGACCCTGTACTAAATACACACACAAAAAAAGTTAAAAAATAAAAGTATACAAACTGGGAAAATAAGGGTAGGCTAGACTATATGACACAGAGAATGGTGGATCTCATATTAAGAAATCTTTTACAGTATTTTAGGAAAAAGCAAACATTTTAATAAAAAAAAAACAAAAAAACAACATCAAACAATTGGAAGTCACAAGAAAAACAAGTAGCATTCTTTTTTTTTTTTTTTTTCTGACCAAATACAGATTTATTTTTAGGAACACAATATGAAAAGGCATTTATTTACACTTGGAAGTTGTTTGGCTTGGAACAAAATTTCTTTCACTTATGTCTTTGCTACTTGTATCATTTGTCGCTGATTTTGCTCACACAGGTCAGGGCGCCGTATCTCCGGCTGGGTCAGCTGGCAGTGCTGATAGTCTTCACTCTGTGGTTCTCCTTGGGCTTGGAATAGTCCCAGGGTCTTCTATTCTCAGCGAACCCATACAATTTCTAAGAGCCACTCCAGCGGCTTCTTCCTCTGCAACCAATACTGTTTCTCCAGGTCCTTCCACAATCAAATTTTTTTTTTCTTTTTTAAAAAAATTTTATTTTATTGAAGTACAAATATCAATGAGACAGTTTTAAGATACCTTGACAAGATGGATTTGATAAATTAATACATTGCAAACTGTTTTCATAATGTTTTGGTATCATAGAAGGTGCATACATGATATTATACTTACAGACATTATTATAGCATATGTCTCCTATCAGTAAATTAAAAGAGTGTAGCTGTTTGCGTTATCTATTTTTTATACCTGAATTATATCAAAGATTCAATAATTAATACTTTCTACCTTGTTATTTTCCCAGTGGTTGTCCATAGTACTAGAAGCTGACATAATATCCTGTCCAACCACCATTAGTGAAAATCTTGCCTCTCACAGAATTATGTAAAAGCACGGCGTTATCTATCCCAACTGTACTGTCCATACACACACATCATGATTCTTCCTTTCTATACCCCTTCCTTTGTCTACACCTGTCAAACATGGACACTCCATTGTTGTTCAACTAATTTAGGTGCCTGAACTTGATGACACAATCCAACACAGTCCAGCATTCCACAACAATAGTGAGTTATCTGAAGAAGTTGTCAACCATAGCCATTAACAGCTCAATATGAGGTATACATCACTGGGCCATAATAATAAGAGTTAAATTTTTAAAAAATATCTGCCATTAAAGAGCAACTTCAGGGATGGAGTTACCCCAGGGGAGGTGTGCACTCCATTGTCATTCAACTAATTTAGGTGCCTGAGCTCAATGACACAATCCAACACAGTCCAGTATTTCACAACAATAGTGAGTTATCTGAAGAAGTTGTCGACCATAGCCATCTATAGCCCAACTTATTATGCCCCGTGGTGTATACCTCATTTTGATACTTTTCTGCTGGATGGCTAAGACCTAGATAGAGCAAGACCTTTATACCAACACATGTACTTTTTGTTTCTTATGAGGTCAATGAAGTCCTCTCAGGGTTTATCTTGTAGTCCTGTATCTTATTCTGTAGATCCTTTGTCTGTGTCATCCATGTGGATGAGTCACAGCCAATGCTTGACCACAGTATAAGCTCACAAAATACAAAGGCAAAGCTGTGGTGCTTCCAGACTGCCTAGTAAGTCTAGATTCTGGAGGTGTAATGTTTCTCTTCTTCAATTCTTCTACCAGCAGTCCCATAGGATTTATTATCTCCCACAACTCAAAAAGTTCTCTTCCAGTCAGCTGAGTAATTAAGAAGCCCCTGATGAAAAGTGTAGTCCTTTCAGGTCCGCTGCTCTGCAGCAGAGCTCCAATTACTGCAAAGAAAGTCTGCTGCAACATAGGCAGAGGGACTGGAAATTCTGCGCTCAGCATCAACTGCTCCGCAGCCAAATTCCTGGCCACATGACACACAACTTCTTCCCCAGTAAGAAAGTTAACCAAACTTCTGATGCCTACAGCGGGCAAGTCTGGAAACTCATTTTCAAGAAGTTGTGTGAGGCATGTTTGTGAAAAAGGAATCCCTTGTTCAGATAGTTCTTTATTATCTTTAAGATTCAGAAGAACACTTTCTTTCTCTATGCCAAGCTTCTGACGTTTTGCCTCTTCACTTTTAATATAGCAGTCATTAATAAATGCAGTTTTGAGAAGGTCTAAGGAAAAGGTTTCCTGCAACCGGTGTCCAAAAGCTTGTACCTCAGCATGGTAATCCCAGTTGGGCTTCTCTGAACGGCGCACGGGCTGCGGCGGGCAGCGGAGCAGGCGCCTCCACTCCAGCTCCTTCTGGAAGCGGCAGGCAGCACCGAATCCCTTTTTCACTCCCCGAACGGGCGGAACACGCGTGGGAGCAGCTGGAGCCAAGAGGCAGCGAGGCCCCAGCCGGAGCAACCTCACCAAGCCGGATGCCATCGCTAAGGAGAGAGCGATGCACAAGTAGCATTTAGTATAAAGTCCTTAGTAAATACTTGCAGGGTTAGGGTTAATGAAACATTTTATCAGCTTTAAGTTTGGCACAAAATAGGCAATCTATACTTATTTTAAGTAAGAAATATGTAATGTTCATTGATAAGACACCTAAAAGTGAAAATTAAAGTAACAAATAAATATTGCCTTTTGTATATGCTGTTGAAGCAAGAAATAATGTACATGTGTTGTGCAGTGCTAACAGAGGTGAGAGAAACACCCTCATGCCCCACTGTGCACAATATGAATATTAAAACTATCTGAGATAAAATTGATAGTACTTATAAAAATCTCATAGTATGAAAATAGATATTTATTTTATAAAGCATGAAACATGTTCATTGGAAGATGACTCATAATAGATGAAAATTGCAAAGAACTTAAATGTCAAAAAAACTAATCTTTATACAGTAAAAGTTTTATAAGACTATCAAGGTGTGTCTTTTTAAATTTTTACTGTATTTTTTCATGTATTTAGTACAGGGACTTCACGGTCTCATTACACAGACTGGACTCATAGTGATCCTCTTGTTTTCGGCCTCCAAAGCACTGGGATTACAGGCGTGTCCCATCACGCCCAGTCTCAGGGCATCCTGGGGGCAGGGCTGGCACAGCACATCAGGGACAGAACCCTGGTCCCTGTGCCTGTCTAAACAGGGGCTTTGGTCTGCTGAACTATTTGGCCAGCCCTCTTTGCAAGACTAGAGAATGACATTAATAAAGTAATACAAAGTAATATTAAATTAAAAGAATATTAGAAGGAAACAATTTTGAGTACATGTTACTTTTTTTTTTTTGGTACCAAGCATTAAACTCAGGATCTTGCCCTTGCCAGGCAAATGCTTATTCTACTGAGCTATCTTCCAGGTCCCAAAATTTTGTTGTTGTTGTTGATGTTGTTTGGTTTATTTGTTTGTTTTTTGGCTGGCTCAGCCCACTCTAAAGGTGGGGCTGGCAGGGCTTGTAGTGCTGGGGATTGAACCTTGGTCCCCTGCAGCTGCCTAACTTTGCCTAAGCAGGTGTTTTAGAATGCTGAGCTATCTTGCCTGCCCTTACATGTTACTTTTGTACGTATTATGTATTCATAAAATACTACAGTGATTCATGTTATCTGCATTTGATTCTGGATGATGAGATTACAGTAGTTAGGTACAAAGGTAAGTCTTTTTGTCTTCTAAGTATTCACGGGAAATATATTTTGTTTTTAGTAATAAAAAGTGATATTTCTATAAATGTTATAAATGTGTAATATAATAAAACTAAGAGTGGTAAGGTGGAAAGAATTTTAATGCACATTTGTTTTTATTCTTTCAGGACTGCTTGGGGCTCTACTGGGCTGTAGATACATTATATTTTATACTTAAGTGGTAACAAGCTTATGTGTGAAAACTGTATTTCAAATGACTGCAGAGTTCATTATTCTGAATTGCTTCAAGATAAATAAGTCTTTGGAATAGCTGTACTTGACATTAGTGTCTTATTTATGGATCAGGCGCAATGCAAAAACTTTACATGGTTTATCTCGTTTCATCCACACAAGAGATCTGTGAGATATAAATTATTATTAACCCCACTTTTGGGATGAAGAAATATAAGGTTAAGTAAATTAATGCCTAGTTTAAGTTCTGTACCTGCACATGGAAGAAGTAGAACTTGAATTTCAGCTCCTATGGGAAATACTCTTGAAAATCCTTTTGCTTTTTTGAAATTTAGTAAAATAAATTCACTCTCTTCACTTTTAAAATTTTGAAACTAATCAGGCAGCATTTCTACAGAGAGCTGACAGAGAACCCACGGTGTCTTTGGGGGCCGGAGGAGAGAATAATCTAAACTGACACAGCTGTTTCAAATCGTTCTGACTTGGAATTTGTGAAGGGAGATTCTGAAGCCAATTTGCTCAGGGACCACAAGCAGGAGGCAGGGCCCTGTCAAAGAGCTCTCCAATCCTGCCAGGTCTCTCAAAGCTCATTCCATGAGACACCTGTCAAAATAATGAACCAGCAATCTGGTGTTCTCCAAACCACAGGAGGGAGAAAAGTGTTTATCGCTCAAAAACAGCTTCTGTATTTTTATTTGTACATTTTGAAGATGATTTATTTCACCTGCTCAGTCAGAAGATGGTTAGGGATGTGAGCTCCAGTTCTGCATAAGTTTTTAAACAGTGAGTACTTATGTGGGGGAAATATTATCTTCTGATTTTGTGACAACTTAGCTTCACTGTGTCAAGTTTGTTTATGTATTTATTTATTTGGGTGATACCAGGGTTCGAACTCAGGACCTTGTACTTGCCAGGCAGGCCCTTATGCCACAGAACTATATCCCTGGTATCCTTTGTCAAGTTTATTGGGTTGTGATCTTCTCAGGGATATAGGATAAATGACTGTCTGGTCTTCTTTCCTGGTTCTTTTATTGCTGTCCTTGTTCACTTTCCACTCAGTGTCACCATGCATGACTCTGGGTTAAGCACTGAGAGCATGTGGAGAATTAGTTACAAAGGGTAAAGGAATGTCAAGCTAAATGAATGTTGTCACAAAAAATGGGTGAATATAGATTTTGTGTATCTTCAGCAATTTCTTTTCAGTATACCACCATGGACACATTACTTCTTTTCATACACTGTAATAACACAAACCAACAATAGCAACAAAATGTTGTTAGAACAAATTTCTCTTTTAAACCTATAAACTCCCTGAGAATATTAAAAGGATAATTAGAAAAGTGATCTAGAAATCAAAAGTCAATGACCTACATGCCATAGATTTTAGAAATTCTGTTGAGCAACTTCTAGATGGAATCTGAAGGAAACGTTCAGCTCTTCTGAAGCACCTATGATAATAAAAGAAGCAAACAATAGAAAATCCTAGGGAAACCCATGCCTAGCCAATAATTAGCAAAGACAGAATATGTGGCACTGATTGTTTACCATGAGGAATCAATAGCGGCAAAAACCATACCGTTCATCTTGGTCTTCTATGCGCACTGTTTCTAATATCTTATCAATTATTGTACTCTCTTTAAAATAAACTTTTTAAAAAAGATAAAAAACCCCAATATTTCTTGAAAGCAAGCATTAATATTCAATTATTTGCCCAATCTTGCATAGCTGTCTGTTAATTGCAACAGATTCAATAATAAAAATAAATAACAACCATTGTTAATTAGCTATTCCTATTTTGAAACCTGTTTTTAACTCTTCAAAATAAATAAAATTAAATTGAAGCAAACAATAAAAGAGTCAGCTACCTTACAGCCAAAAGTACCAGGAAATCAGGTAAAGGAAGGAGGTGGAAGACCGCCTTCAGAGGATTTCAAATGTAAATATTGTCTGACCCAATAACTGCTTCTAAAAAGTTCTATAGAGAAATGGTGCTGGATGGTCATAGAGTTTAAGGTACATGTCAGTATTTTTATAGTAACGAAGTCTAAAGAAGGCGAAATTTTTCAAATATATTAATATGGAATGGGATAAGGTGGAAAAACACTTGTAATAAATTGTCCTTAGGTAAAAAAGCTTGGTCTATTATTATATTACCTTTGTATAATAGCAAAATGTATATCTACTCTCCTTGTGAAAGTCTTCCATTCAAAGATGCATGTTTTGTCCACATTTTTGAAATTAGGTATATCTTAAAACCAATTTGAAAAGATTTTCAACAGCTACTAAGCAAGGGTGTGAATTGGAATATGGTTATCATTACTAAGGACACTTGTTGACCAATTATTGCTTCTGTTATATTTATTAGTAACATTTCAGGAATTTAAAATTTAAATATGCATATTGATTTGTTGCTGAAATATCTTTCATAATATTATTTTAAGAGGATATATTGAAATAAAATGCCTTTCTCTTCTTTTTTTTTTTTTTTGTATACCATATAATGTCACAGTACAATAACACAATTAAAGGTAATAGAAACTATTACCCTAAAAATGATCTAGGAATTTTAAAAAATGTCACTCATGTTTTAAACATCATCCATTAAAATCTCCTGTCATATTTGCAAGGAAAGTTTTTTAAGCATTCATGCACGTATTCAATTAAAACAAAACAAATTAAAGAAAACAAAATACAGCCACTTTCTCTCTAATGAATTGGAAATGAGTTGACTCTTGATTTGATTCTCCTTGGAATTACCATCATGCCAAAGGGAAATCACAGGTCATCTTCATGCCTTTGTGATGCTTCTAGCATCTGTGGACAAGGGGATTCACAAAATTTTTAAACTCCAAGTGTGAAGGAGGCTTTGAGTCAAACTTCTGTTTATAAAAGAATAACATTTTCGAAAGATTGGCTGATGTATCCAGTGCCCCTCTCAGTAAAACATTTTCTTCACATTAAATGTATTTGTTTAGTCTCCATAACTTTCATTGAATCATATTATGTAAGATGGAGTATAGAGTATTGAGTTTAGAGTTAAGAAATCATGACACACTTATTTATTACACATTAAAATGTACATTCTTTAAATTTACACAGTAAAAATAATATGCACAAAAGTGTGATTTTTTGTGAGATTAATAGTTAAAATTTTTTCCCCAATGTTTCTAAATTACATTTTGTTAAAAGATTGATTCAAAGTTAACACTTTCTAATCTTGAAGAAATTATCTTCCTCTGTAAGCCATCCTTAATTTTGTCATATTGTTTACCTTATATACATTTGGTCTCTCATTTTACATCATTCAGATTTTCTAAAATTATAAAACTATGTTCTTCCTGTATGACTATATTGTATTTATCTCTTCTCAGTCAACAATATTTTGTATTTTCTATTTATTAGAAGAGATACATTAGATATTGCATTTACCTAAATATACTTTCACTGAGTTCCTTTTATTTTATTTTTTGTGGAACCAGGGATTGAACTCAGGCCTTTGTGCTTATCGTGGATGCACTATTTCTACTAAACCATCTCCCCAGCCCATTTGAGTTCCTTTTTAAAACTAGTTTGTGAGCTTTCATTATGCCTCTGGGGACTGGAAGGGCACCAAGAGATTGAGGGGAGGGGATGAATAACTTAGATATGTTATATACATGTGCCAACTCCACAAGGCTAGCACAAACATTATATGTATCAGTAAAATAATAACAACAATAATAATAATAGTAATAATAAACAAAAAAGGAAATGAGGCCACAGGACTATGATTTTCTGATTACAAGCCTCCAAGCCTCTCGACTTCCTGTCTATCAACTCCAACTCCCAAGTTAGAAACAGAGCACAGCATGTCTGACCTCATTTTTGCTTCCTTTCTGAGACTTGAGACAGTGCCACTGCTCTCAGAGAGTAACACACCTCCCCAGGGTGTGCAGGAGCACGGAATGTATCCTCAGGGTCTGTGGTCCAGGAATTAGAGGACATGTTTCTTCATAGGGTGAGAGCAATCCCTAGTGTGTTGCTTCCCTTGGTCCTGTTTCCACTTTAGCAACCACCATTCTGAAAGGGCTGCCAGTAGGTATTACACAGAATTTTCTTCCCTAGATGTGGTGCTCCTCAGAAAGGGGGATTATTTGTATCCTTAACATCTTCTTTCCAGATTCTATCTGTACCAAATGCCAAAAAATAGCAATGTGTCTTCCTTCCTTCCTTCCTTCCTTCCTTCCTTCCTTCCTTCCTTCCTTCCTTCCTTCCTTCCTTCCTTCCTTCCTTCCCTCCTCCTCTTCCTTCTTCTCTCTCTATCTTTTTATTTTGTTTGTTTTTTGGACACATGGTCATGCTATGTAGTTTATGCTGGTCTTGAACTCACTATGTAGACCAGGTGAGTCTTAAACTTGTGACAATTCTCTGCTTCAGCCTCCCAAGGCCTGCAATACAGGATGTGATGTGTGTTCAACACCATTGTCCAGTCATTCCCAAGAATGTATATAGGATTTTCAAAGGTTTTATATTTTTTCAATTTCTGCCTCCTCAGTGAGGGTAGGATTGGGGTGAGGAAGCTGCAGTGTGAGACAGGAAAAGTGACTCTTACTTTGGTGGCCATCTTCCCTAGTCTCTTGCTGCCCCATCTCCTGTGATTCTCTTCACCAGTAGGGGCATGTTCCATTATTCCACAGGGACAACAGAGGCCCTCAAGATCTGGAATTGAGAATTAGGAGATAGCTCAGTAGAATAAGTGCTTTCCTGGCAAGCACAGGGTCCTGAGTTCAATCCTCAGTACTGCAAAAAAAAAAAAAAAAAAAAAAAAGAAAAGAAAATCTTGAGCTTAACAGCTTCCTAACTCTAATATCCACAGGCTTCTAATTTCCCCTCCTGCCTCGAGTATGCCTGAGTGTAAACTTTGATCACTGCTCTTGTCTTCGTTGTTTCTTCTCCTCTATTTTCCCTTTTATGCTTCTGCCAATTTGCTGTCTCACCATTTATGAACATGTGTAAACAGTCTCTTCCATGTCTGATTGTTCACAGGGATTATAATCTCTTCAATCTCATCTAAAAACCTGCAGTTTAATTACTGCAGTTTTATAAATCTTGTATCTAAACTAAATTCTTCACTCATGGTTACAACTCCCTGCTTATTCTTGCCAAAGAATTATCAAATCATTTTGTAAAACTTAAAGAAACCCTTCAAAAGCTCAATGAGAATTTTTGATATTCAAATGCATTGAAGGTATTCATTATTTTTGTACTATTCAGCCTCATAATCCAGGAATAATATATTTCACTATAGAATTAAGCTGTGGGACATACATGAAAACTTAAATATTTTTCTTTATGTAGGTAACTCACATTTTCTGTTAACAGTCTGTGGTTTAGAATTTTTACAGTTTTTATGAATAGAATTTTCTTCATATGTGTTATACATTTATTTTAGCACATAGAAAAGTTATTGATTTACATTTTTTATACTTCAATCAGTGCATTTTTATTCGGTGCCCATATATTATCTCTCTTGAGTGTTTGAATAAATAATGATGATAGTTGCTAGTTGTTAAAATAATAAATTTTTTAATATCTTTATCATTTAATTCATTATGTAGCCAACATTTTTTTCTTGGTTTCCTATTTAACTTTTTGATGTTTTATTATAAATTTCCTAATTTTAAACATGTTGTTTTCCTGAGATAAGTTCTACTTGATTGTGATAGATGTTTTTTTTAATGTGCTGCTTAAAACTAATTTCTGATCTTTCATTTAAAAATTTCCCTTTTACATTCTTAAATGAGTTTCTCTGTTTATTTACTTGTGTTGATTGTCATATTTTGGCTTCAAGGTTTCTGCAATTTCAGGAAATAAATTGAACAGTTCTTCATCTTTTCCTGTGCTCTAAAAACAATTATATAGATATGGAATTACTTGGTTTTTTTTCAATATGAAATAAATTAGCTTTAAAGCTGTCAAAGGACATCAGGTAGCAGATTATTATAATAACTACTTTTACACTGATTTTAAATTACATTGATATATGTGGGGAATGTGACTTGCCAAAAGCCAAAGAAGTTTAGTTTATAGCAATGTCAGCAATTGTACATTTCAGGTAGTTATCCTCAGTAATTTTTAGTTTGCTGTTTTTATTTCTTTATGATTTCTTAGTAATCTAAAAGCATGAATCCTTAAAACAATTAAACCAATTAACAAAGGATGTATATTCCAGAATAGATTAATTCTAAAGTACTTTCAGGAGCTTTCAATATAGGTATGTATGAAGGGCCAGCCAAATAGTTCAACAGATTAAAGTACCTGAAAGCTGGTGTAGGGGCCAGGAGTTTGATCCCCAGGCCTGCTATGCTGGTCCTGCCTCCTGGGCATGCTGAGAGGGCAGGGTAATTGAGATGAGACGTGGTGACACCCACCTGTGAAGCCCAGCACTTGGGAGGCTGTAAACAGGCAGATCACTATGAATGCTATCTACTAGTGAGACCCTAAACAATGCTGTAGACCCTTTCCTAAAAAATAGGAAGAAAAGGGGTATATGAAATCAGAAAACTATGTTTATTCTGTAAAATTTTGCACTTAACAGTTTCTTTTCACAAAGTCATCAATAAAATTTGACTAAAAGTCTTTCATAAATAAAAATAATTTATTCTAATCATGATAAATATTATTGTAGTGCTAAAAGTAGAATAGTTGTTTCAAATCTCACCTATTACTTTGATAAATCACAAGTCTTAGAAACACAGATTTTTCAGGCTGGGGTGATAGTTCAGTGGCATAAGCACTTGCCTCAGCAAGAACAAGGTCTTCAGTTTAATCCCTAGTACAAAAAAGGAAAATTAAGAAAAATCTGAATATATATGAATGAAAAGCCTCGACAAGGGAAAGTGGACAGAATTCATTTTAAATGTTTATTTTAATGTTAAAGTATTAGTGTGATATATAGCAGAACAAGAAATGGACTCATGCAAGTATTAATTCTCTATGTATACTGTAAAGTATCACCTTCATGGCTCTCTTTGAAGGAGGAACAATTGTCTCCATTTTGTTTGAACCCCACCCTATTCTATATGCTGATATGTACAGAGTGGCTTGGGCTTTTCTTTATCTATTCAATAAACCTCAAGAAATACCTGTTGGCCCAGCCGAGGGGCTGGTGTTGATGACGAGGGCGTGTTTCCCTAGACACCCCCGGACACCCTCCCCCTGTTGCTCCCCATTTATCTGGGGCAATGTGGGATGAGGAGGCAAGTGCTCCATGCTGTTGGCTAGAATCAGCCTTCAGATAGAGGCTACGACTTTCCAAGCCTTAAAATAATTATATATGATAGCTAAAGAACTGACCCCAAACCACTAGATGCTATCTCAATTGTTTTATGCAGATTGCTTTCTGTAGACCTTTCTGTGTGTTGCAGAGATGATTTAAGGCCTCATACCTAGCTCAGCTCACAACACTCAGAGTTTTCCACCACCCTAACAGTAATTCATCCTTAAGCCACTACCTGCTTCAGGAATTAATAAAATCAGGATGCGAGCCTGGGCTGAGGCCTCTGTTCCAGATACACATCATGGTGCCTACACTTGGACCCCTTGTGTCCCTCATGTTTAACTACAAACAGGCCTTTGTGTCTATTCTTACCATGGGTTGCACTGAAAGTGGTAGATTGGGAGAAACTCACTAGAATTCCAACAAACTTTCCATAGGATACAAATATAAACCTCCCGAGTTGCAATGAGGACCAGAAAGGGTAGATTTAAAAATCAAATTCAGTAGCTTAGCAGGCTACAAAGTCAATACTGTAAATCAATGGTGTTTTAATGTATAAAGAATGAACTCACTGAGAGAGAAATTAGGGAAATCATGCCTTTCACAATTAATACTTAGGAATCAGTCTCACAAAGGAAGTAAAAAAAAAACTACATAGTGAAAATTACAGCACTCTGAGAAAAGAGATCACAGAGGATTTCAGAAAATGGAAAGATATTCCTTGCTCCTGGATAGAAAGAATGCATAATGTGAAAATGGCCTTACTTCCAAAATTGTTTTATAGACTTAATGCAAACCTAGTTAAAATACCATTACTATACCTCAAAGATCAAGAGAAAACATTACTAAAATTCATCAGGAATCAGAAGACACCTTGAATAGGAAAGTAGTCCTTGCAAAAAAAGCAAGGCACAAGGCATTACAATCCTTGACTTGAAATTATACTACAAAGCTACTGTGATATGATCAGCATGGTACTCACAAAAAAGATCTGAGGATTGACGAAACAGATTGGAAGATACAGAAGCAATTATAAGCACACTCACCAATATCATATTTGAGAAAGAGGCCCAACATGGTCAATTGGAGAAAGATGGTGCTGGAAAAAATGACTTTCCACATGCCAAAGGCTAAAATTCAGCACATGTTTACATTCAAAATATATCAAATATATAAATATTAAAACAGAAACACTAGGGGCTGGGGAGATAGCTCAGCAGTCTTAGAAACTGCTTGGCAAGTGCAAGGACATGAGTTTGATCACTGGTACCACATTCTGTGCCTGCCTTGGGAACCTCAGGCATGCCGTCCTGGCTACTGATATAGGGCGTGGTGGGGCACCCCTGCAATCCTAGCACTGGGGAGGCTGAGACAAAGGATCACTACAAGACTGAGCAGTGTAGTGAGACCCTGTACCAAACAAATAACTAAAAGATAAAAAACAAAAATAAGTCAAAGCAGAAATACTAAATCTACTGGAGATGAAATATGTAGAAATCTTGAAGACACAGGGCTAGGCATAGATTGCTTGAACAAAAGCAGAACTGTATGGCAAACACTTGAAATAACTCTAGAATCTCTTCTCTTTGAAAAGTTTCTGCACATCAAAAACATCACCAAGAGTAAGATGAAACCCCACAAATTGGGAAAAAAATTTAAGTTGACTGTCCCTCAGTCAAAGGCCTTCTATAAAGAACATATAATTTTTTAAAATCAGGCCCCTAAATTGAAGAGGTCTAATAAAAAGAGGCATCTGACATTAGCATATGCTTCTAAATGAAGAAATACAAATGGCAAATACAAATGCAAAAACAGTTCGAACATCACTGGTCATTTTAGAAATTTCAATTAAGACAGCACTGAGACTTCTTTGCACCCCAGAAAGAGTGACTGTTATCAAGGAGTCAACCAATAGCAAGTGCTGGAATGGGTGTGGAGCAAAAGGAACCACTCTTTGCTGTTGGTGCGAAGGTAGACTGATAAAATCACAGTGGAAATTGGTGTGGAGAGTCTTCAAAAAGTTAATATTAGAGACCCCATTTAACCCAGCTATTTTCCTCTTGGTGATTTTGCCAGAAGACCTGAAATGCCACAGAGATATAAGTGCACCCAGGTTCATAGTAGCACAATTTGTCATAGCTAAATCTTGGAAACAACCCAAATGTCCATTATGTGAGGAATGGATAAAATCAGATGTGTTATTTTTATACAATAGAGTATTACTTAGCTATAAAAAAAAGATAAACCTCAGGCTTTCTAGGTAAATGGGGGCAACTAGAGACCACACTCATATGTGAAATAAATCAGACCCACACGTGCACACATAGTGGTGTCTCCCTAGTATAAGAAAGTGAAAGTGTAAAAAGGATCTGAAAGATACAGTGGATACTGTGAAGGGAAAGAAAGTGCTGCAAGGAAAGCAACAACTTGAATGTGGGAAAGGATAAAGAAGGAGAGTAGTAAGGAAAAAAAATATATATGTACATGTGGGATAGCCTGGTAATTGTACTGCTGATATCTGTTGGTCTGTTGAAAGGAGCAGTTAATGTGTAGCTTTTCCTGTCTTTTTCAATTTTGTATAATTTTCGCTAATCTTACAGATTTGTTGTTCTTGCAACCTGAGCAACTAATCTGAAGATAACAACATGCAACATAACAACCACTGTTGAGTTCCTATCATTTTGTTTAGTGAAATTCCAAAGCATCTGTAGTTTCTTGACTCTCTTGTATTCTCTTTAGAAATAAAACAATTAAAGATATTGTAAGCAGAAGAAACAATAGAAATATGGGCCAAATATTTGAAAGAGCATTTTATAAAAAGAACTTTCACATTGCCAATCAACATAGGCAGAAATAATAAACCTAAGTAGTAAATAAAAATTTAAACTACCATTATAAGATGTAATTAACAATATCTAACAATAATGTGTGCTGATGAAGATGTAAAGAAGCAGAATTTTGCATACAGGACTACATAATCGATCCAACATCTTTTGTAAATAATTTAGAATTCTTTAATTAATATCATTACATAAATGTCTTACAGTTCAACAGTACAAAGACATTGAAAGTAACAGTGTTTGCAGCATATTAAAACTCAAAGCAACTGAAATCCACCTAAACAGACTTTTAACATAATAGCATTTTTGCAATAGAGTAGCTGACAAAACTGACAACTGTTGGCACAACAATAAGAAAATACATAAACTTTTGTTTTATAAAAGCATTCTCTGATGCTTTAAAACTGATTAAAATTATAAACTTTGCAACAGCTGTGCTTCTAAGAAAAGCACCAATCTATGAAATGAAATTATATATTTAGAGGGTGCTCTATCTAACACTGACAGATATTAGTGGAAGAAATACTTGTCTGAGTCTTTTAAAAGACTACCTCTGTGTTCAGCAGGCTCATTCACAGATTTTAAGCTGGCTTCCATAAAGACGAAAAATAACTTCATTTATTTCCTAGAGAGGAAAGGAAGACAAGCATGCAAATAGCAGAAATCATATTCATGTTACCATCACCAAACTCTCAAATATTTTCTCAGTTTCAATGCTGAAATAATTTAAAATTCCATATATGACCAACTTTCCCATAACTTAAAAGGATGTTTACTAGACTCAACAGATGAATAAAGATATGTTTATGTCATCAGATTGACCAGTCTTAGTTCAACATTCCAAATGTTTCAAAAGTTCTTTTCACAAAATATTTGTTCAGCTTTTGACCTGTGGTTAAAACTATTGTTTGCCCGCAGATCCTTTTAGATTACAGTTGCACTACCTGGTATTTGCTATGTGGCTAGAGATCCCTCTCTTAATCAGAAGATAAAGTAAATTTTCTTGCTCATGTTTAGGATTGTCCACATGACTTGCTTTAACCAATGCAATGTGGGCAACAAAGGTATCAGCAAACTTTTCGGTTTTACCAATTTGATAAAAAAAAGTTGTCTTACTGTTCTTGTAAATATATCCAACTTTGATTCATTTCATGTGCTTTGTACATTTATATTATGTCACTGAAAATTGTTACAGGAGGTTATTTGAATAAAATATTCAAATAATTTAATAATTTCCTTTTTTTTTGGCTTCTAATGTTTCTTAATGCAGAAACGTTTCTGATAGCTATGTGTCTTGTTAGAATTTATCATTGTTTTCTCAATGGCCTTTTAAAATTTATTTCTTGTGTAAAAGGCTTCCTTGATAAAAGGTTATTAAAACATACTCACCTAACTTTATACAGGCATTTTGTTATTTTGTTTAGAACATTTAAATCTTTGGTCTATTCAGAATTCTGTGGGCCAATTATTGATGAGCAATAGGCTGAGACAGATGCTCTACTGGATAGAGAGAACATTTATATGAGAACCAGGAGAACAAAACAGAGAAGAGAATGTGCATTTGAGAAGGTGGAGGTAGGTTAGAATTGTGGATTAACTCTTGGTGGAGAAACTTGGAGCTTTTTATTAAACCTGAGCCTGAACCTCCTTACCTGTACCATGGACAGAATACAGAGTATGTTTTTAGAGTTATATTAAGACATTTTTATTTGTACACGTTTGCAATACATAATGTTTACATTCCTTGTGTGGAGTTATTTTCATCCCTTTCCCTCTCCTTCCTCCATTCTACCCATTCATGTCTTGGTTGCCTTCCCATTAGAGTTATTGTGGCTATTTAATGAGATGGGTCTAGGAACAATTTTGGGTATGTAGCAAACCAAATACAAATAACATTTGTATTTGTACATGTACACGTGCATTTACCACAAATTATTACACAGAACTTATCTATAATACTATCTTAACATAAATAGCTTTCTTTTGCTGATTTTCATTATTTTATGTTCAGAGAACTACAACAACATCTCTGACAATCTTTTCAAGGTCCAACACTTTAAGTTGCTATGATTCCTATCAATTTTTGATCTAAAGGGTAAGTGTATGGAAGCTGACCCAGGTCCACAAAGGCTGGTCTGGGTTTGGGGCTTGAAGGGCAGCCTGGAGTCTGGGCCCACTGTGGTGGTCCTGGAGTCTGTGCTAGGTGGCTCATCCCCATACTGGAATCAACTCAAATGCTCCAACATCTGATTATGCCATTATTTTTACAATTAAATTTTTTTTTGTGTGTGGAGGGTCTCACTGTGCAGCTCAGACTCATAGTTATCCTCCTATTTTCTGCCTCTCTAGTACTGGGATTATAGACATGTGCCACCACACTCAGACTTATTTTTGCATTTTTAATCACAACTAATACTATTAAATATTTTAAAAATATATCTTTGTGTGGAGCTCTGAACAATTTTTAAGAATAAGATCTTAAATATGAGGTTATTGTTCAAAAAGGGATTAAGGGGCCAGGGAAGATGGCTCCGTGGAATAAGTGCTTCCCTGGCAAGTGAAAGGGCCTGAGTTCAATCCCCTATTCCACCAAAAAGAAAAGATAAGGGGATTAAGTTTTAGTTGTCTTACTACATTTTGCAAAATTATTTTTCCAAACGATTTCACCAATATTCACTTTCACTACAAACCTTATTCACACATATTGAAAACTAATATTTAAGCTTTTTCAATTTCATACATCAATGCTAATAATAATATTCATGTTGATATTCCTTCTTTAATTTCACATAATATTATTATTATGATTCTTTATTATGATTTCAGACTTTCTATAGTTGACGGTGTTTGAAAATATTTTTCTTTTAATATCTCTTTTATTGTATTAATGCTTTAGAATTTAATCTCATGTAGTGATCATGAGTAGGGTATATAATTACTTGCTTTACTTTTTTGTGATTTGATTACTTACATTTAATTAGCTGATTAATATTTTTATATATAGAATAAGAATAATTTAACTCAATCTCTAAACATTAATAAAAATACTCCTTTTTATTTGCTTGTCGCTTTTCTTTTTTTTTAAATTAATATTTATATTTGCCACTCTTTTTTTTTTTGATGGAACCGGGGATTGAACTCATACAGCTATGCATACAAAATAAGTTCTTCATGCTTTTTTCAGAGAATTACCTTCTCTGAACTTACACTAATATCTAACTTTTCATAATGCATATTTATTATGGTTATTTTAGTAGTACTGGCTGGCCCTTCAGAATATTAGCAAAATACAACAAAAAGGTAGAAGAATAAAACTTACAAGTGACTTCATAATAGTTATCAACATCGTGGTTCATTACAGATTTATGCCCACCAACATAAACTCAAGGACACTGCTGCTGTATGGAACAGTTGTTGTTATTTTGTTCTCTGAATAACTGATTTTCTTTTCTGCTTCAAATTAACTCTTTAATTTTGTTGTTCAATGTTTAGTGTCCTTGTAACTTAGTTTTATCTTTTCTGTGTGCTATTTCATTGGATGCAATATTTTAAAATATCCAAAAAAGGTGTATTCTTATTGCATAAAGGTTATATTTTGTTGTTGTAGATCAAATCATTTCAGTGCAGTTGTTTTCCCTAACTCTAGGATTATGTGCTTCCATTATTTATCTGTGATCTCTGTCTGGCTATCTAATTTATCATTGACCAATCAATATACCTATCTACTTACATGTGTCATCCTCAAACAAGGAGAGATTCAGATATACCCAAATTTTGTCAAGAAATAATATTCAAGTATATCTTGATCAGATTCTGGTTTTATGTTACATCATTTCAATTTTGTTATGATTTCCTCTCTACACCAATAGTTGTAGAGTAAAATGATGAATATACCTTTCTGTTTCTGACAAGAATGCACTTGGTACAGCATTCATTAACATATTAAAATGTTTCTGCTGCTTACTTTGTTTCTGTGTTACAACAAGCATTTGAAAAATTTGACAACATAATTACCTCATGAATTACTGCTACTGGTTTTCAACTATATCCTTTCCCAAAGTACTTCATTTGTTGGTACTCTACCTTCAAGCAGGTAGTATGTGAGGGCATAACAGTACCTCTTTCTATTCTTCAATTTTTTCCTCCTTTGGAGATGGACATTTCTAGATCAGCACAGAAGGTGAGATGCTATCATGGCAGGGAACAGGTAAATGCATGGTGAGAAGGAGATATCTTTGTGGAGTTTGAATTGACACAGACTGAGTTCTCAAATCAGATAGAAAAGAATTAGAAAAGAACTCAACACAAAATCTAACACTTAGGAAGACTGATAATAATTAACTAGGATGAAAGATTTTGAGTAAGTGATTATTCCTCTGTTATAGCCAGTTAAACTAGTGTACTCCCTATTGGTAATTTTGTTAAGAAATTTTTTTCTACACTACTACTTCTTGTAGTAGTGAAGTTGACTCAGAAAGTATCATATAGGGCAGAGGACATAGCTCAGTGGAATAAGTGTTTGCCTGTCAAGTGCAAGGTCCTGAGTTGGATCCCTGATATCACCAAAAAAAAGTATCACATAATAGAATTTTTACTAGAAATTTCCAGTGTATTATTATTTGCTATGAGATGCTAACTTATGAAATTGTATGGTTTATGATTTTCTAAGTATAAAATGGATAGGCATCAAAAAGAGACTGTAGTTACACAGTTTCTTTAAGATGATTATTTTTATGAAAGACAATGTACTCAATATATATTTTTATTTCCTAAAGAGAATAAAATATAGTAAAACTAACATTAGAAATGATACAGAGTTTCACTAAACAAAATGATTGGAATTCAACAATGGTTGCCATATTTCATATTATTGTATTAAAATTAGTTGTTCATATTACCAGATATTAACATTGAAAATTGGTCAAAAGATTAAAAAGAATACAGAAAGAAAATTAAGCATTAACTGGTCCTTTCAATAGATTAGCAGAAATTTGTAGTATAGCAATTTAAGGAAGATAATGATTGTCTACCACTGTCCATTTTCAATTAAGTACCATGTATAACAGCAGTATGTATACTAGTGGTTAATATTTTTAAAAACTTTCCGCATTCATTTAAATTATTTACAAATGTAAAAGGTGTAATAAAATAGGAATGGTATTCTCACCATCGTGTGAAATCAACAAATAAATTTGCAACATATCTTTATCAAAATAATTTCTCAATTGTAATTCAAAATACAGTAAAATAACAAGTAATCTGCAGACTGTTTTCCAAGAATTATTTACATAGAGGAGGAGCACTTAATGTTTTATCAGAAAAGGCTCAAATTCTCATTATAGTGATTTTCCTTCCATGAAATTGAAAGCTTAGAATGCACGCATTTACTCATATTTTCATCCATGAGAATGATCTTATTTTCATAACACAAAACTTGATTAATTTTGAAAAAGTATAAATAATATCAACAAGATACAACTTTAAGATTAGTGAGCCAGGAAGATAGCTCAGTGGCATAAGTGCCTATCTGCAGTATTACAAAATAAACAAACAACCAAAGAAGATCAACCCATTAGGAAAATTAGTGAAAAGTATGGTGTGAAGAACATTTCAAGGGTTTTCCTTTATATTTTGTTTATGACTTTTTCAGTGAAATCCATTCAGGAAAACAGAACATTATCCTAAATGTTCTATTCTTATGATAGCATACTGACAAAAATGCTAATCTGGTTTAAGTAAAAATGATTGAGAGGAATGAATACTCAAAGTCATCAAAATCAACTTCCTTATTGGTATTGAACCCCAGAATGGTTAAGTGACTTGTCCAAACTTCCACAGTTTTGGAGTGTACATTAAGAGATTCAACCAGATTCTCCAACCTTGAAGTCCATTGCTAATTTTGCTGGACCCATAAAGCAGTGCATTGTTAGTACCCTATTGATACTTGGTGAAATTCACTAATGGAGCTAATGCATAATGATACAGCAATCATTTAAGACATATCCATTTATTCTGCTCTGGGCTTGGGTGTTTTCTTCACTGTTTAACTTACTTCTCCTGTGAATTTCCCATGCTAATGTCATTTGTTTCTGAAAACCATGAATTGGTTACACCCACAAAACTCCAGAAAAGACTGGGTAAAATTGCATTAAAGTAGGAAGAGTTGAGCACTGTTAGTCTGGAAATGTGAAAAGCTCTCAAATTCAAAACTTTTCCATAAGTGGAAAATCGCATATTTGATCTCTTATTGGAAATGGCCATCACTTTGTTCAGAATTCTATAAGGAATAAAAGACCTTGGGCCAGGGATATAGCTTAAGAGACTAAGCACCTGCTTAGGCAAGTGCGAGGCCTGGAGTTCAATCCCCAAAACACATGCTGCGCTGGCCTTGCCCCAGATGCACTGAGCTTGCCACTGCCAGGGGTATTGGCACATGGCTATAATTGCAGCACTGCGGAGGCTGAAAAGGAGCATAACTATGAGTCAGAGGCTGCTTAATGAGACCCTGTGCCAAACACATTTTTAAAAAGCAGGCCTTAATTTTTCTTCATCTATGACATGCAATTTGCTTCATGTAAAGAATTGTTTAAAATAATGGGCCAGAAGGGCCAGCCAGATAGTTCAGCAGATTAAAGTGTCTACTTAGGCAGAAGCAGGGACCAGGTTTCAATCCCTGGTGAGTTTGCCAGCTCCACCCTTGAGCTATCTTCCTGGCTTACTAATCTTAAAGTTGTATCTTGCTGATATTATTTACACTTTTTCAAAATTAATCAAGTCTCTGTTATGAAAATAAGATCATTCTCATGGATGAAAATATGAGTAAATGCGTGCATTCTAAACTTTCAATTTCATGGAGCTGAGACAGGACTCAGACTGGGTGTGATGGCACATGCCCGTAATCCCAGTTCTTGATATGCTGAAAACAGGAAGATCACTATGAGTCTTGTCTGTGTAGTAAGACCCTGTAGACCGTGTACTAAGTAATGAAAAAAAAATGGGCCAAGGATACAGGGCAGTGGTGCAAGCACTTGCCTGGCAAGTGCAAAATCCTCATTTTGAATCCCAGTACAAAGAGAAACATAATTATTTAAAACATTGAATATAATTACCATCAGGCTATGTGTATAAGATTTTGTGATCACACTCGTGTTCCCATCCTTATAAAAGCTTATTATGCATATGCATATTGTCTTAAATGTATATGAAATTGCAAACTCTGAACACTTCTCATTCTGAGCATTTTCGATAAAGGATAGGCAACCTTATAAGTTAACACATGATACAACAGATAAGGTGAGTGAAATGTATTTAACCTTATAGTACTTAGCCAAAATATCATTAAATTCTCATGTCAATACTTGCCATTTTTACTCATTTTGTAACCTAGGAGACACCTATTCACTCTTTGCTTTATTTTCTCAATGTTAAATTAACTTTGCAAAATATCACTATATATGTCATTGGGTCATCAACCTTAGGGCAACTTAAACTATCAATGATAAGTTGATTTTATTAATCTCAATTCATCTATCCTGGAAAGAATGCCAGGAATTTTGTGAGCAAGCTCCTCTATTACAGAAATCATCACAAGCCTGTGCACACCTGGCCTTTAAACAGGGATTAAGAGGTACGTTCTTCAGTGCATGTACAAAAGTCTCAGTTGTAAGCCCACGAAATGTGTGAAAAAGGAAACTTCCCAGATACCAACGCAATTATCTCTGATTAATGCAGCAAAAATAACGATTGATCTAAAGTGGATCAGAAATAAAAAATTAATTGATACTTGGAAAATTCTTTCATTCAAATTAATTTACAATTTTCTTAAAGCAAGTAAAATGGAGTGAAGGAAGCTAGAGTCACAGAAGCTGCCTTTTATGTGAATGTACTATGGTAGCGCAAGTTTAGTTGTAGATTCTAGTGATTGATTATAATTACCCCAATAAAGCCACCAACTGAAGAAAATGATAGTCCTACAATGATCACAGTTTCCTCACTTAGAGTGGAGGCTTAGGGAAAGAGCCAGTCCTACAATCATGGCATGCTGTGAAAATTAAGAAGGCAGAATTCTTCACTGGACACATTCTGTAGTGGATCAAAATTAAAAGTTGTTTTCTTATGTGGTTTGCAATATACAAGGGTTTGTGTCTAGTTGTTTTCCAAAGGCCTCAGGTAGTCATGGGTGGTTCTAGAGTTTGTGATTAATTAATGATCCAATAGGGGTTTACGGGTGTGAGTGCTATACTCACCTTGGAGTGGGTAATCTACATTGAATACGGAGAAAGGAGAGGTGCTTGCTGGCTGCTGTGACTGGCCAGCTGCTCCTCTCTTTGCTCTTTGCTGTTTTTGGCACCACAAACTGCTGCCCTCTTCCATGTGTCACTCTGCTTTAGAGCCAGCCAAGTATGGACTGAAACATCCAGTAACTGAAAGCTAAACAAACTTTTCTACCTTAATTTTGTCCCAGCAATGAGAAAAAAGTAACTAAGCAATAACAGTTAAAACTCATTTAGCTGTTTCTGATCATTTCAGTACCTGTCAAGTAGAAAAATTGCATTTTTGTCCTATGCTGTGATATAGAAGAATCACGGAGTTAATGCCAATAGGCTGGAACATATGAGAGCCAATAACCACTGCTTGTCCCCCACCCTGATGTCTGTCAGGTAACTTGACACCATGGGTGAGCTAATTTGCTGAAAGATTGAACATTGGTGCACCTGGAATGTGATGTGCTCATAGTTCATTAATAAAATAATGAGAGTCATGTCAGTTTCACTCAGTATGTGAAAGTGATGTACTTTATGTTCCTTAAGTTGTTAAGAAAAAGAATTATCCTCAGAGTAATTCCTAAGGATTTTGGATCAGACAGAAGTTGTAACCCTTGCAATGTTCTATCTGTCTGACCTTCTCTGGCCCCTGCTGCACATTGCTGTACCTGTGGCAAATGAAATATGTGAAGTAGATTTGTTGTCTTTCCTTAATAGTCTTTGACTACTTTTAGGCAACATTTAGTGACTGGTTATTCTGCAGCATGTCAGAATATTCAGAAGATAATTACCTGAAACTGGTTTTATCTACATGGTATAATTACACTATATTCTATGATAGAATGGAAATCACATTATGAAATAGTTTTCAAGGGGTAACTTGAGTTTTGGATGCATTCCTTTGTTACAGGGAAAAGCTCTCACCTCTGAGCTACCTAGATAAGCTTTATTAACTTTTACTTAATGAAAAGTTGCACATATGTACTTTGTATCAAGGGTTTTTTTTTTTTTTTTTTGGTGAGAAGTCGTATTTGGGAATAAAGCATTTGCAATTCATTTGACTACTCACACACACAGAATCCCTCTTACTAGCATTGGTTTTAAAATAAGAAATGCAAATTAATTCAAAGCTTGAATGGTTTCGTGTGTGTAACTGTATCTTTTCTTTTCAGCTTTATGGGTTTATTAATATCAGGGGCAGCAATTTTTACTCCTGTGACTTCCTCTCCTATTTTTCATCCAAGTAAATAGGTAGAGACTATGATAATTAAGGGACATATTTTTGAGTTATGTGTTATGAGTTCAGAATCAATTTTTGTAATTCTGTTATTTTTTCCTATCTAATGGTTCTCTGTTATTTTTAGTACAGACTCCTTGGTAGAGCTGACATAGAAAAAGGGGTGTCTTACACACACACACACACACTCACACACACACACACACACACACAAGAAAGAGAGAAGATTTGTTTTGTGTATTTCTTCTAAGTGAGCATTCAATTATTCTCTTTAGCTCTAATACTTTTTTTCTTAAATTTCCTGGTTATTAATCAGTTCACTGGCAACTACATGTTAATATTTAATTTTCTTCCACATTTATGACTTTTTATTTATTTGTCATATTTTCTAGGCCAGGATTGTCAGGAATATACTTACTAAGGACTTTGGCTTTGCACATGATTGTGCTTGTGATTCAGTCTTATTTGCTTTCTTGAACTTGGTGGAAATATTTTATGTGCTTTTTTATTCATTATGTTCCTTTATGCTTTAGGATGGTGACTTTTATTAGGCTATTGAGATACTCATCTATTTGTATGGTATAAAAACTGGGAGTTATAGTTTGCAAGATTATTGTGACTGACTTAGATAACATAAGTTTATTTGTGACCTAAGATAAATGAAGTCATTTTCTTGGTTACTGTGTATTGTTTTAATAATATATTCCTGCTTGTTTGGAAGGTGATTTATTTTGAAGATTTGAGATCATCACATCATTATTTTTCTTACTGTAATTTTTCCTTGCAGGCCTTAATATAGATTTTAGGAAAAATGTAAGTGTAATAGACATACTGTGCTCCTTAAGAAAAAAAGATTCTTGTATTTGCACACCTGAAGGACAACTAATTGAGCAATTATTATTTATCAAAAATTTTTGGGTGGTTCTCTATGTTTTAAAGGATAGATATTCAGAATTCCTTTTGTAAATTAAAGAACCTTTCTTTTAACTGTAAGGCTGTCCAATTCTCAGGTTGTACTACGGATACTGCCAGTTACATAGGAAGCTTTACAATGAGTTTCAAGAGCGAAAACATAGAGGCAACAGATTTGAAAATTGTGCAGGTTTGCCAGAAATGAAGCTGATGCCAAGTTGGGGTTAAGGGTATCCCAGTTGCTGAAAACATTTGCATTAAAAAGAAGGCAGTTATTTTCTTTTTAATTTTTTTAATTGTTCAACTAGTTGTCCTTCAGGTGTGCAAATACAAGAAGTCTCTCTCTTGTTCTTAAGGATCACAGTAATCTATTACACTTATGTTTTTTCCTAAAATCTATGTTAAGGCATGCAGGGAAAAATTACAGTAAGAAAATAAAAGATGATTTAAGAACATTTAGAAAATGAACAGACCTCACCATCACAGGCTCCAGGGTAAACTACTTTTAAAGTCTTTGCTTCTAATAAAGACACTGAGATATTCTGGTCATCACAGCTCCTTTAGGGAAATGGTTTCCGGAGGTTAGCCACTGAGCCACTCACCAGCTTTCATGGCCATGGTCTTTTGGAGTCAGGTTACTGTTTCAGATGATGGCATATTTTGATGTCATCCATGTGGTGTTGCTTTTTTTTTTTTTTTTTAGGAATGCTAAATTCAAGTTATAGAATCATGGCATTTTCAATCCAGATTTCAAAAGAAGCCCTGGAAGACCAAGCTATCTAGATTATCTGCTGATGGAAGTTAGAGGCAGTGAGTAGAGCCTTCCCAATAGAAAGGTCACATGGGATACAATTAGAAATATTGGCCCTGCCCCCATGTGCACTGAGCTGGCCACCAAGACTGGGGGTGGTGGCACACACACCTATAATTCCAGTGCTGGAGGCAAAAAACAGGATAATCACTACAAGTCTGATCAGTGCGACTTTGGACCAAATACATTAAAAAAAAAAAAAGAAATAAAGTATTGACGCTTTATAAAAGAAGTCAGGTGAAATAGCAACCTCCCATTGCTGGAAATGCATTGTTAAAATGCAACATTCATTCTATGTAATTATTTCAGTCTGTTACTTTATACTTAAGAGTTATCCTGAGATTTCTGGCAAGCCACTTGAGCTCCTCCTTACAAGTACTTGGTAATAGCATGGGATAAAAGAATTGTTCTACTAGATATTTTTAAAAATGCATCATCTCATATTGAAAAAGAAACCATTGCAGTAGGGAAGGCAGGATTAATGTGAATGAATAAACTCTGAAGTATCATGTAGCAATTTTAATGCAGGGTGGATGTGAGGCAAGTAAAGAAGAGGCACATGAACCTTGAAGGATTTCTGAGCTTAGCAATAAAGCTATGTATAAGTGTGTGAGTTCCAGAGCCAAAGGTGCTTTAATTTTCTGGCACATACTGTCAAGGTGTAATGCTGGTGCTTGCTTTGGGCTGTCTTAGTGTCAGATTCTAGGACCACAGAAATGAATCAAATGTAGTTTTAACTCATTCTTCAAAATCTGACATCTTCATTCACTCCCAAAAATTACAAATAAAATCTGTTTTGTTGCTCATTGATCATTTCTGCTTCTTAAATATCTGAGACAATAGGTAAATTCTCTGGAGTAGACATCGGGATGGAAACAACTCAATAACTATTTCAAATTGCCACTAGAATAGAGGCCATGTCCTACACAGACATGGAGATTATGGCAGGTTCAACTGGCTTGTGATTTGGGCTGGGGAGGTTGATATTGTGCAAAGGTATATAAAAGGAAGTATAGGTTGGGACTGAGGCTGGTATATACAAGCTTTTTAAAAATTTTATTTTTATATATTTGGTACAGGGTTTTACTGTACAGCTTGGGCTCATAGTGTTTCTCCTGTTTTCCCCAGCGCTGGGATTACAGGTGAGCACCACCATGACTGGTCTTGGCAGCTGGTTCAGCACGTCTGGGGGCAGGATTGGCAGGGCGTGTGGTGCCAGGGATGGAATCCCAACCCCTTACTTGCCTAAGCTGGCACTTAATTTGCTGAGCTATCACGTTGGCCTTCATACAAGTTTCAGTGCTGTTTTGAAGCTTAAATACAGTTTGAAGTTTAAATACAGTTTCACTTTTCTTTCATTGCTGGGACAAAATACCCAAATGCTCCAGATTAAGAAAGGAAAGGTTTATTTAGCTCACAGTTAGTGGAGGTTTCAGTCTATATTCATCTGGCTCCAAGGCAGAGTAGCACATGGCAGAGGGTAGCAGTTCATGGAATAGTTTTTGTTAATGTACTTACTCCTTTAGGTTCCTTTTATGGGGGAGAGAAGGGAGGAGAAGGGAAAGTTAAAAGGATTAAGATGTGTTATATACATGTACCAACTCTTCATGATGAATGTGATCTTTTTACATTTTAAATATGTACTAATAAAATTTTTTAATTAAAGAAAAAGACGAGGGCTTCAGCTATTGGCTCTCCTGAGGAATAGGGATGTCATGTTTAGAGACATGCCTCAAAAGATTCCAGTACTGAAATAAATGGAGTGTTGAAGACTGCTTAATAGTTAAGGATATATTGTTGACCAATTGTTAAGACACTACCTTTATAGTTCTAGTGACTAATGATGGAGAATCTGGACTCTTGTGTATTCATCCCTATCTATAAAGACTTTTCTTTCTTTGGGGCCTTATCTACTTTTTTCTATTGTAGGTTTCTATTGTAGGTTTCTGTGCATAATTGGCTAGCTCCAAGGCAGAGTGGCACATGCTGTTCATGGGGGCAAAAGACAACAAAAACAATGGGAGACAGAGAGAGAGAGAGAAACAGAGAGGGACAGAGAGAGAGAGAGAGAGAGAGAGAGAGAGAGAGAGAGAGAGAGAGAGAGAGAGAGAGAGAGAGATTCATTTTGTCCCTTATATTGTATGCATTTTACCATGATTAGAGTGGTGCCAATCTAAGCAGTGGAGTGATCTAGGAACTATCCACCCTTAATCCCAGCACCTTTAATCCCAAAACTGAACTGTGAATCAGTATGTGTCTGGCTATGTGTTTTGTTATACTAATGGAGACATCCTGAAGAAGAAAGAGCTGACAGTACTGTTATGTTTTGAAGAATAGCTCTGCGCATGTGCTGCAAACAAGCAGAAAGGGTAAAATTTCTGGGTGATTTATACTCAACCTTATGGGTCCCTGGCCTAGGACCACAAATCTCCGGAGACAAAACATTTAACAGCATGCAGTCACCTGATTATCTGTTAACTAGACTACCGATTTGAAGGAATTTGGACCAGTCCAAGTCCTTAGGTCCATGTTATTTTGTTTTGAGATGCCAGAATTTCGCAGACTGTTTGCTAGTCTCAGCTTTGGCTGTTAGTTTAAGGATTAACCTGTCCTTAAGTCATGGAGGAAAAGGATGAACTCTCAAGTTTAATTCATTGAAATTAACTATTGCCTACTCTGTACCACATCAAGTTGGTCTTCAGAAAGCCTGAAACTCATTGAAAAAAAAATTTAAAAGAAAATGAGAAGTTGGAGAAAAGGAGAAAGAGAATGAGAGCAGTCAAAGAAGTTAATAGATACATGAATTTTACTATGATATTTCTGAAGTCCATTTGGGAAAGAAAATCACCTTTGATGGTCAAACACCTAAGGTGGTAGGAACAGGAAATTTGCTACTGGCAAAGGACTTACAGAACCTGCTTTCGGGGTCAGACATTCTCCCTCAACTGCTGAAGGAACTGCTTGGAGGAGTTTAAGTATGACCTCTTGATTCAGACAGCCTGGGCATTAATTCAAACTTGCCTGCTTCCTACTTGTATGGGCAAGGCACTTAGTTTCCATGTACGTTCTCGGTGGCAATGAAAATAAGAATAATACCCACAGCATGTTCTACTTAAAACATTAGAAATTCATTGCAGTATCTGGAATAGAATGTGTGTTATTACCAAAAGAGGAACCCCACAGTTCCTGCATGCTCACATCATTACAGAAAACAGAGCTGGAATGGGTGCAGTCCATCAGACAGTCCAATTTTGAACCCCTGAATTTTATCCTTTTTTGGTTCAATTTACGTTGCCTATTATTTCTGCCTCATTAATAGGACCTTGGTAAGGTGCCCAATCCTCTGGCTCACTGGTTAATTAGAATTTGCTAAAATCAGGAGTAAATTCTTTGTCTTCACTAGACCTAATTTGTGTTCCTTTGAGGCAAGTAATGAAATAGAAATTTAAGGACATCAGAAGCTCTGGAAACTGTTCAAAGAATTATTCTGCTGCCTTTTTATTCTCTTTTCACAATAATATGACATAATGCTTATATGTTATCACATTAGTTTCAGTCCAGTGCGTATGAGGTATATTCTTTCAAAAGTTTTCCTCCATCTATTTGTGTGGATAAACACTCAAGATGATGAACTTGTCTATTGTAAGGATAGTTCTTTGTAAAATTTATAATGCCTTTTATTATTCCTGAGGACAGAAATAAGTTGACTTCAATAAGTGTTTCTCTTTTTTAAGGCTAACACTGAAAAAGAAGTTGGAATGATTTTGAATTGTGTTTGAAAATATTGAACTTCTTACAATAACAAAAAATTTCTTTCTGAGAAATGATATGTACAAATCTTAGTGTAATTTTCTTAAGAACAAAAGCTAAATAACTCACAATTCATTATTTCCAGGAAAAAAGAAAAAAAAAAAAACCTTATTTTTTATGGTTAGACTTAGGACGCATTTCAAGGGCACAAAGTGGGACTTAACAAAGATCTTAGAGGAATACTGTAGCTGTGCACATGTTACTAGATTGAAAGTCTCAGGGGAATTTTTTCTTTCTTTTTAGTATCCTGACAAAAGAATTGGGCAAGACATTCAGTATGACTAACAAGAGTAAGATTTATTGAAAGAAATATAAACCCCATAGGTTAGGAGAAGCTCTGGGATTATAGGAGAATCTCTAACTGAGTATTGGTAGGAGTCATGGAGGAGTAGGTGCATCTCTCAACTCACTTGTCAAGAAAGGAAAAATTTTAAATATATAAGTATTTTTACAGCAAGTGTAGTAGCAACCAAAGCCTACAAGGAGAATCAGAGCCATAATCAATGAGGTTGGAGGCAGGTGTGGCTCATGCACCTTTTTTTTGTGGAACCAGGGATTGAACTCAGGCCTTTGCACTTGTCAGGGAAGTGCTTATTCCACTGAGCGATCTCCCCTGCCCCTTCATGCATTTCTGGTTTTGTGCATGCCTTGGGGTCTTAGAGGGACAGCATGACACTAGTTTGTTGGTCTCCTGAGGTTTAGCCTAGTTGTCACTGCTCTGTGTGGTGTACCATTTCTTTCTTTTTTTTTTTTTTGGTCTTTTTGAGGCAGGGTCTCACTATGCAGTTCAGGCTGGCCTTAAGCTCACTTTGTAGCTCAGGCTGGCCTCGAACTCACAACAATCCTCCTGCCTCGGCCTCCCTAGTGCTGGGATTACAGGCCTGCGCCACTACGCCCGGCTCCTTTTATTTTTTTTTTGGTTTACCATTTCTTGCCACTTGCCACACACTTTTCTCTTGTTATTTTGTCCTTGCTCTACTTTCTCCTCAGATGAGCAAAAGATGTAGAAAATTTGGAACTGTTTAATAACCATTTCTCTTTAATATCATTTGGAAAAATTAGCCATAACCATTAGACAAGAGAGTGAAACAAAAGGCCTAAGAATAAGAAAGGAAGAAGTTGAACTATCATTATTTGAAGATGACATGATACTTTACATGGAAGAAGAAAAGACCCAGAATAACAAAGGCAACCCTGGGCAGCAAAGGTAAGGCAGGAGGCAGTATAACCTTTGACTTGAAATTATACTACAAAGCTACTGCAATGAAATCATCATGGTACTGGAAAAAAACAGACCTGAGGGTCAGTGGAACAGATTAGAAGATGTAAATACAACTACAACATTTGGCCATTTTGTCTTTGACAAAGTGGCTAAACATGTTCACTGGAAAAACGATAGCCTCTTTAACACTGGCTCCCACACACTGAAAACTAAAGCTAGATCTAGGTCTATCACCATGCACCAAACTAAAGTTAAAATGGATTAAAGACCTAAGCACTAAAACAGAAACAATAAATCTCCTGGAAGAGAAAATAGGAGAAATCTTGAGTTCATGAACAAAACCCAAACTGCAGGGAGAGTAGTGCAATGAATCAATAACTGAGATCTCATCTTTTTTGAGAAGCTTCTGCATGTCAAAAGAAATCACCAACAGTGAACAGACAAACCAAAATTGGGAAAAATTGTAACCAATAGTCACTCAGACAAAGGACTTGTATCTGAATTATATAAAGAATTAAAAAAAAAATCATACCTCCAATAGTCAAAGATCCAATTCAAAAATGGGCATGTGAGATGAATACACACTTCTAAGAGAAAAAAGTAAATGGCAAATAAATACATGAAAAAATGTTCTATAGTACTAATCATTCAAAAAATGCAAATTACAACAACACTGAGATACCATCTCATTCCAGAAAAAATGTCTGTCATAAAGAAATCAACTAAAAGCTAATGATGGAGAGGCTGTAGTGAAAAAGAAACCCTTCTCTTGGTAGGGAATGTAGACTTGTACAACCAGTATGGAAATCAGTGTGGAGACTCTTCAAAAGGTCAGTTTGGAAGTCCTATTCAACCCAGCTATTCTCCTGGGTATTTTTCCAAAAGAACTGAAAACATCATACCACATTGATATATGTGCACTCATATTTATAGCAGAACAATTTGTTGTATCCAAATTTTGGAAACAACCAAAATGCCCATCACCCAAGGAATGGACAAAAATGTTGTGGTATTTTTATACAACAGAGTAAAATTACTCAGCTACAAAGAAAAACAAACTTGAAGCCTTTATAAGTGAATAGATGCAACTAGAGGCTGTACTATTAAGTGAAATAAATCAGTACAATGTATAAACATTGATAAACATTGTGCTGTCTCCCTAGTGTAAAAACTTTTAAGAATAAATAAAGTGTCAAAGGTATGGATACAGAAAAATAGAAAGAAACTGAACATAGCAATAAACAAGATGAGGGAAAGGAGAAGAGATAGAAAAAAAGGAAAGGGGAAAATCATATAAGGATATATACATGATAGCCTAGGTAGCTGTAGTACTAATTTCCATCAGTTCTTTGAAAGTACCAGATAATATTTAAAATTTTCTTTTTAGAGGGGTTTGTGGGCTATCTCAGTTGTTTAAGTACCTGCTTGGGCAAGCCCATTCATTGACCAGGGTTCAATCTTCGGCTCCACATGCCTTATGAGGCGCACCCTTAAGGCAGCCTGAGCCAGCTTCCCCTCAAAAAATTCTTAAAATTTTCACTTATGTGCTAGTATTTATAATCTGAGCAACTACATGAAAGACAGCAATGTGAAATACAGACATAACAGTTGAATACCTCTCATTTTATTCTACTAAATGTGTGCCATTTCTAGTGTCTTATCAATTATTATTATATTTTCTTTAAAAATAAAGGGAAAATTACAAGAAAAAACTACGTCTTTGGTCTGAGGATATTCTAAAAACAGTGAGATATTAAGCATACAATGGACTGGGAAACTGGAAATTATATACTACAAAAACATACTGATAGAAAAATTAAGAAAAAAAATTTTGATTTTAAAGATGGTCTTAAAAATTTGTCAATTATTCTAAATTTTAAGGCTTCTTTTCTCAATATATATTTCAAGCCCTGATATATATATTTGAACTATATGCCTTGTTTTAAAAATATTTCTGAAAGTAAAGTGATATGTAAAAACAGATGGAATTTTTAAGTTATTAACAACAAAGCATCTTCCAGTAGCTATTTCTAGTCTCATGCAAAAAGTACAAAAATGAAGTATTTCATTTTCATTCGCCGTGGGGCCATAATAATAAGTTGAGCTGTAAATGGCTACGGTTGACAACTTCTTTGGATAATGCACTATTGTTGTGGAATGCTGGACTGTGTTGGATTGTGTCGAAGAGTTCAGACACCTAAATTAGTTGAATTTTTAGTCTTTAAATTCATTTTCTATCACTGTGTGAGCAACACTGGTCAGAGAGATTAATTGGCATGAAGTTTTTAAAGAAAACCCAGAGATGAATACCTTGTGCTTGTTAATTCATAGCATTCTAGAAGCTGGGGTGGCTAGAAAGACAACTGAATCTTTCCTTTTGTTTTGCACAAAGAGCAGTTAGTAAAACAGTTGAAATTCAAAGTATGCAAATATAAACAGCAGTAAGTGAGAAGGCCACTAGAAAGTGACTAAAGAAGAGGAATTCAGAATTGTATTAGTCCACATTGAAATGGGAATGGAGGAGTTTAAAATATTGAAGCAAAGAAATCCACTGAATAATATGAAGTCCCCAGTAAAGCTAGTCCCAAGAAACTTGGCAGGTTGAGGTCACTGCACGGAAAGAGCTTGATGTTATTTCTGTGTGCTTTCACTGCTTCCCATCCTTACTTCTGAAGTAAATTCTCCAAACCTGGTTTCAGGATGATTTCTGCTTTGTCAATTAGTTGGAAGTATAGTTTATATCTGACTGCCAATTGTAGTTCTGCAAACTACAATTATTCTTTACTACTTACCAAACTGGAATATGACCTCTGGTTCTGTGCTTCCTGCCCTCGGTAAAACTTTTCTCAGATGTTAAAATCAGTTCACAATTAAATTTAATATTTTATTTTATTTTAAAAAGAAATGGGTGTATGTGGAACCTTCTGTGCCTTCAGGATTCTACTCCATCTGGCGCTCAAGTCTGGCATGTGTATGGGACCTTCCACTCGCTAGTCAGAACCTCCTCCTTCAGACAGGCCTGGTGTGGAAGCCTGCAGCAGTAGTCCCTGCAGAGGCAAAGGGCGAGACCCACCTAATTAATCCAGGAGCAAAACATATTGCTAGAGGGGAACAACAGGTTCACTTCCATGGAATGCAGTAGGAGGAAGCAGAGCACAGCAGCCACACCCAAGCCAGGCCCACCTGGACAAGTTCAAGCTTGGAAGATCTGGATTTCGGATTTCATAAGCTGAGACACTTTGTTAGACCCAGATCTATGAGAACATCCTCTATCTTTCTCTCTTGTTTGAGAGAGGGGGGCAATAGATAATGGGGGTCAACAAGTCTGCCTGGAAGACCCCATGAACATAAAGGAGAGGTGATTATTAAGAATTTAGGGGAACTAGTTTAAATAAAAATTCCCAATGTAATATCTGCTTAGCTACACAGACATATATGCTCTTATGGTCTAAAATACAAACCCATTAGTTACAGAAGTTTGTCAAATGCTAAATATCATTGTTCAAGGCAGCGGAGATAGGTGAGAATTCTTAGGCAGTCAGGCAGGGCCAGGCCCTGGAAAGAGATAATACAGGAGACAAGATATCTCACAACTCTGGGAGGGTCGGATGCTCCCGCGGTGGGCCAGACCTGCTAAAGACCGAAGGTCAAACAAATGTCGACCTCCGTAAAGATTGGTATCTGAGATTCATCATCAACTTGAGGGAGACCAAGAATCATTAATCTGACTACTACTGGATGGCTACCTGATAAAGTCCTGTTCTATATTCATGCCTACTTGCTGCGTGACTCACTTCTCTATTTGTTCCTGAATTTAATCAATTTTACCTGAGCAATGGTGCTTGTAATCCCATTGGTTAACCATAGTTTTGTCCCACCTCTTGTCCACCTAAGCGAGTTCCTATGTCTTCACTACCCTAGACCCACATCAGTACGTGGTTTTACTCTATGAAAGTCCCTGGAAGAGACAACTTCTTGGGGAACTACCCGCTCAGCCCCCTCCTGTCCCTTTCTTGGACAGGAGCTTTCTTTCCCTCAATAAATCTATTCTGCTCGTAACCTCTGTTTGTTCCTAAAATTCATCTTTGGTTTTAGAGAACACGAACTCATACAGGTCAGGTCCAGAGGTCATTTTTCCCTATGTCATTTGGAGGTCACCCACCTGAGATCAGTTTTTCTCTTGTATCATCACTACCCATTATTAGTATTTCTAATTGTAGTTCTGCAAATGCAAAACTGTAACTGCTATAACCTCATAATCTCACTAGGAAAAAAAAATTTGGTAGGTGCTAAGGTAATAAATGCACCAAAGCTCTATACCAAAGATCAAAGGACAGTGCTATAAAAAATGACACAGAGAAGGAGCAAAATGCATGCACAGGCTTTGAGTCCACACAGAACAATTGCTGGAGACAGTAGCATATAAGTAATTGGAAAGCACACAGCTAAAATCTCTAAAATCTCTGAACTGCAGAAATGTACAGAGGAACCACATCAGAAATAATCCTGAAGTAAAAAAAAGAAATAACTATACTGAAAGAAATACTAAGTGCTTCTAAAGAAGACACTGATAAAAAATTAGAGAATAGAAAAATGGTGGAATCTTTGAATGAGCAACACAGAAAAGAAGTAGAATGCATGAAGTAGATTCAAAGAGATATATAGGAAATTAAAACCTCAATGACAAGCTGGCAATACCATTTGCATGGAAGTTAAGATAGTTTCAGATCTTATAGAAACCATTGTAGCTAGTAGAAAGGTAAAAAAAAATAATATCTCTTAGAAATGGCTAGCAGGCAGGAAAAACTAATTCAACATCTGCAAGATGATGGGAAGATGAACAATGTAAGACTATTAGGCATCAGTGAGAAGGAAGGAGTCAATAAAAATTGTTGAAAAAGATATGGGCAGAAATAACAGTAGAAAACTTTCCAAATATGGGGAAACAATATGACATTCAAGTAACCAAAGCATATAGAACTTAAAATAACATCAACCAAATTAAAAACACACCCAGAAATATAATCGAGATCCCAGTAATCCAGAACAAGAACAACATACTAAAAGTCACTAGAGAAAAGAAAGAGATCACATTTAAAGGAAAACCCATCAGAGTAATGGCCAGATTTCTCTTAAAAAACCATCAAGTCATGCAGAACATGGAGCAAAGTACTTCAAGTCCTCCAACAAAAATATTCCAGCCCAGACTGCTACATACTGCAAAACTCTCTTTCAAGTTTGATGGAGAAGTGAAATACTTCTATGACAGATAACAACTAAGGAATTGTGTGTCAACAAAGCCAACCCTACACAGACTACTGAAAGATATTCTAGAGAAGGCCCAAAATAACCACAACTCTGCAAATGAGAATGGAAAGAACTCACCAAATAAGGCAAACAATTAAATACAGAAGAAAAAGGGATATACAACAGCAACTAAATGACACGTTAATCATAAGTCAGTACAACTCAATTATAACCATCAATATAAATGGATTCAATTTACCACTTAAAAGAAATGGACTTGCAGAGTGGATTAGGAAGCAAAATCCAAGAATATGTTGTATACAAGAAACACACTTAAATCACAAAGAAATTTGTAGGCTGAAAGTCAAAGGATGGAAAACAATACTACCCATCCCAGTACCTCAGAAAAAAGCAGGGATAGAAATACAACAGGAA
Source organism: Ctenomys sociabilis (assembly GCA_004027165.1). NCBI lineage: Eukaryota > Metazoa > Chordata > Mammalia > Rodentia > Ctenomyidae > Ctenomys > Ctenomys sociabilis. The sequence goes on from PVKA01003501.1 coordinate 49,028, forward strand.
GAAGTAACAGTCATAACTATGTATTCATCAAACATACTAGCATACAACTAAATAAGACAAATCTTAATGGATATGAAAAATTTAATATCCAATACCACAATCCTAACATGAGACCTTAGCACCCTTTATTCCAAAAAGATAGGTCAAGTGGACAAAAAATTAGCAAAGAAGTAGCAGAACTGAACCAGAACTTGGAACAAATGGACCTAGCAGACATATACAGAGTGTTCCACCGTATCATATCTGAATATACACTTTTTTAAGCCACACAAGGGATATTTTCTAAAATGCATCACATACTAGTCCATAGGTCATGCTTAAGTCTATGCAAGAAACAGAAATTGCCCTCTGCATAAGATGTGTGCGCAGTGCAACAAAACTGGAAATAAATGATAAAAGAAACCAGAAAACCCCTATAAATACATGGAAATTAAACAACACCCTTCTCAGCAACTAATGGGTTACAGATAAAATTAAACAGGAAATTAGATAGTATCTACAATTCAATGAAAATTCAAGCAAAACTTATCTGAATTTATGGAATGCAATGAAAGCACTTTCTAGAGGGAAATTTAAAACTGTGAACTCACACATTAGGAAAACAGAATGGGAACAAATAAATATACTAATAATGCACCTCAAACATCTAGAAAAAGAAGAGCAAAACAAAACAAAAACCCAAAGATGAGAGGAAATTATAAAGATTAAAGTAGAAATTAATGCAATGAAGAAAAAAGGAAACAATATAAAGAAGTAACAAATCAAAAAGACTGTTCTTTGAAAGATTAAAGAAAATTGATAAGCCCCTATCTAACCTCACCAAAAGGAGGAAGAAAAAACTCAAATTCAAGCAATAAGGAATGAAAAAGGTGAAAGTACCATAGACTGTGGACATTCAGATCATCAATAGCTATTTTGAAAATCTTTTTTCTCACAGAATCAAAGACACAAAAGAAATGGACAGATTACTAGAAGGGTACAAACTACCAAAATTGAATCAAGAAGATATAAGAACTCTCAATAACCCAATAACAGACAATAAAATTAAAATGTAATAAAATACCTACTAACAAGTGAAGTCCAGGTACTAATGGATTCAGAGCTGAATTCTACAATAAATATATAGAAGATATAATCCCAATACTCCTTAAACTCTTCAATGTCATTGAGAAGGCAACAATTCTCCAAAAATCATTCTTGGAGGTAAGTAATACACTTATACCAAAACCAGAAAAAATGCAACTAAAAATGAGAACTATAGGCCAATCTCCCAGGGCATGAACATAGATGCAGAAATCCTCAATACAATCCTAGCAAATAGAATACAGAAAATCATTAAGAAGATTATACACCATGACCAGATAGGATTTATTCCAGGGAGGCAAGTATTTTTCAACACAATAAATGTATATTTATAATGTAAATATATTGTACAATATTATACTATCAATGTAATACTGTATATTATTACAGCCAGATTCAAAAACAACATGATCATCTCAATTGATGCAGAAAAGGTCTTTAACAAAATCCAATACTCATTCATGTTCAAAGTCCTATAGAAAATTGGAATAGATGGCTTCTACCTCAATCTGTTAAGAGCCATCTATGACAGTCAGATGGCTAACATAATTCTAAATGGGGATAAACTGAAATCTTTTACTCTCAGATCTGGTACAAGACTAGAATGTCCTCTGCCACCAGTCCTGTTCAATATAGTTCTGGAATCATTAACTAGGGCCATTAGATAAGAGAGAAAAATAAAAGGAATAAGAATAGTTAAAGAAGAAGTTAAACTATCATTATTTGTAGATAACATGATGCTTTATTTTATTTATTTATTTATTTATTTTGGTGGATCCAGGAATTGAACTCAGGCCCTTGTGTTTTCCAGTGCTTATTCCACTCCAAGGCCCCCAGTACTTTACTTGGAAGACCCAAAACACTTCAACAAGAAACTAGTAGAATTAATACACAAATTCAGTAGCATAGCAGGATACAAAGTCAATACCCAAAAGTCAATAGCATTCCCCTACACAGATAACAAACACACTGAAAAGGAAATTAGAGAAGCAATACCTTTTACAGTAGCCCTGCTGACAATGTACTATTTAGGAATTAATATAAAGATGTAAAAGATCTATTCAATGAAAATTACAGTCCTCTAAAAAGTGATCCTAGAGGATTTGAGAAAATGAAACGATAGTCCTTGTTCCTGGATAGGAAGAACCGACATGGTGAAAATGATCATACTCCCAAATTGTTATACAGATTTAATGCAATCTCTACAAAATACCAGCAACATACCTCATATACCTAGAGAAATCATTCCTAAAATTTCTTTAGAACCAGAAAAATCCTAGAAAAGCAAAGGTAATTCTGGGCAACAAAGGCAAAGTAAGAGGCATTACAATTCCTGACTTGAAATTTTACTACAAAGCTACTGTGATAAAATCAGCATGGCATGGTAGCCAAATCTTGGAAGTAATAAAAATGCCTTTATCTGAAGAATGGGTGAAAAAGATGTGGAGTTTTTATACAATGAGTATTACTCAGCTATAAAGAATGATAAACTCGAACCTATATATGTGTATATATATCATATATATATATATGTATCATATATATATATATAAGTGTATCATATATATATGTGTATCATATATATATGTATCATATATATGTATCATATATATGTGTATCATATATATATGTATCATATATATATATACATATATATGAATGCCACTTGAAAATGTACTCATATTTGAAATAAACCAGACCCACATGTGTAAATATCATGTAACAACTAAAGAGAAGAAATAAAAATTGAAAGGTATCACATAGTTAAACGGAAATTCAGAAGTTAAGGATTAAACAATGAAGATAGAGAAAGGAGAAAAGTTAGGAAATATAGCAGGGGCAAAGCCATACATTTATATACGTCAGATGGTTAAGATAATGGTCTTAAGAATCTCCATCAAAGTTTTTTAAAATAGCAGTTAATGGGTATAATTTTCACCCTGACCAACTCTATATATGCTGATATATATGAACTTAGCAAAAAAAATGAGTATAACAATGTGTAATATTAAAACCATATTTTAAATACTCTTCACTCTGGGCTACTAAATGTGAACTGCTTCTCATTTCATATATGCTATTGCTATAGTCTTTTTGAAGGAAATGTTTTTTTAAAAAAAAGCTAATAAAAGAAATGAGAAAAGAGAAAAATATAATAGGACTGTGATGCAACAATGTTGTATATGGTTTGATTTCTAAATGTCTACGTAAAAATGTGTAATTGTTTTGTTCACATTCTACAGGGATTTAAATTTTAGAATATCTGTGGTTGTTGGAAAATAGCAGTTCCATGTCATGTCTAAGGCCTTTGATATTCAGACAGATAGTGATGTTAAGATCAACTGCCTCTGTTACAGGGCAATAATATCATTAAGTTTCTTTTCTGGAGGTTAACAACTAAAGTTTGCATGCCAAAAGTTAGAGAAATAGATGGGATACAAGAATTGCCAATATTTTAGGCCTAGCCCTTCAAGATCAGTGAGGACTCAGGACATAACTTGTGGTATGACATTCTGTAACTCATGCTATCCCAAATTTTCTGATGGCACATCCCTGTAATCCCAGCACTCGGGAGGCTGAGGCAGGAGGCTTGTTGTGAGTTTGAGACCAGCCTGAGCTACAAAGTGAGCTTAAGGCCAGCCTGAACTGCATAGTGAGACCCTGTCTCAA
>PVKA01003501.1:52880-109317 GCA_004027165.1 Ctenomys sociabilis
AAAAAAAAAAAAAAAAAAAAAAAAAAAAAAAAAAAAAAAAGAATATTATGGGAACTCAGGAGAAAGTGATTGACAATATATAGTGTGCCTAAGGAGAGTCAGCTAGAGAGAAAAACTTCTTTCAGACTTTCACAAAGAGCAAACTGGTCAAGCAGAGTCAGATGGCTGACTCTGACCAAAAAGATCCACAAGGTGCTGTACCTGATGTCAGGGTAAATCCTGAGGGGATCTGACTGACCTTGTCATATACAAAAGTTACACTGATAGCAATATATGTTTTGCTTTAACTTGGTCTTAACCATCCAGCAGAAAAATATAACCATGAGTATGAAAAGTAAAGCCATATTAAAGAATCAAGTCAACAATTTCTGATAATTTTCAACTCTGCTAATAACCCCCTTCTCCTTTGGACTTTTGGACTGTATTGGGTTATTTGGCTGAATTGAAGTACCTATTGTCTTTAGACTGGCATGAAGTATGAAAAGATCCTTAAAGACTTCTCCAAATACAGCTTCTCTAACTGCAGTTGGACACCCATCTTTGATAAAACAAAACAAAAAAGAGGGATATAAAAAAGGACCATTTTGTAGTGGAAAAATATACATATATACAAGATAATTAGGTTTAGGCAGGCCAAAGAGCTCAGAAGTTTAAAGCACCTGCTTAGCCAGGTAAAGTGGCTGGGGTTCGATCTCTAGCAGGCCATACTGGCCCGGCTCCAGGAACACACTGAGACAGAGACTGAGACACTGGTGTGGTGGTGCACTCCTGTAATCCCACCTCTTGTGAGGCTCAAGGCAGGTGGACAAGTATGAGTCTGATCTACATAGTGAGATCCTGTAGACCCTTACTAAAATACAAAAAAAGGATAGTTAGGATAAATAAACAGCTATTTTTTATTAGTTCAGTGAGTAGAAAGGTTTGTACTAATATTATTTAGACATCATGTCTACATCTTGTCCTCTCAATAACTACTATGAGGGCAACAATATGCAATACATGAATTACTGTAACTGTCCTACCAGCTTCCTTTGAAACTGTTTCATTGCTATTTTATTTTTTCTCATTAAAATGAATAAAATATTTTAAAAAATCTATTTCATTTAATGCATTAGTCACTTTTTTTATCACTGGCACAAAATATTGGGTAGTTGCTACTTGAAAAAAGAGAGTTTTTCTTTGGCTTATGTTTTCTATGAGTTTAGTCTGTGGTTGGTTGGTTCCAAGGTAGAAAAAATGGCATAGCACAAGGACATGGCAGAGAAAATTTGCTCAACCCTTATTTGCCAAGAAGCAAAAAAAGAAAGGAAGATCCAGGGACAAGAATGTACACTCTTCTAAATCATGCCCCCAGGGTTCCACCTTTACTGACAAGGCCACATCTCCTGTGACCAGGCCCCTGCTCCTACAACACAGGTGGCTATAGACTTGTCAAGGGATTAACACACTGATGAGCATAGCTATGCCCTGCCCCATGATCCAGTCACCTTCTAAAAGCCCACATTGGAATAAATTGGACCTTTTGTGGACATTTTAGTTCTATGGCATAACATTTAATAATTAAATTTAAATAATGCGAATAAAATTTTAATCTTAGTCTGATTTGCTAAGGTATTTAACATTTGACTACCATGATTTCCTAAACCTTTCTTCCACCTACTTCCAATGCATCATGTCATCTGAATCCTATGCATGTCTAATTCTCTCTGTGGCTCTTATTTCTAGTATATCCAAGATTTGCATGTTCTATAAGGTCATGCTCTGTATCTGCTCTTTTTCCCTCTCTGAGAGGGAGGGAGAGGGAGAGAGAGAGAGAGAGAGAGAGAGAGAGAGAGAGAGACAGAGAGAGAGACAGAGAGAGACAGAGACAGAGACAGAGAGAGACAGAGAGAGAGAGAATTTTTAAAATCCTCACCTGGGTGCCTTCATTTTACAGAAGGAAATTTACCAGATATCAATATACTTATTTTGCACTTGCCTTGATTCACATTGCAAATTTCTTTCTAGGAATGTTGAATGAATTTCTTTTTCAGTCCATGAGATGCCCACCTTGCTTTTCTGACATGAATTTGAGTGGAATTTTTAAGATATTTGATAATTGATCAATGCCATTGATACCATCATGATTTTGCTTAGTCAAGTATCACATCCTTTAAGCTGTTTCATTCTTTTTTCATATGGGGGATCTTGGAGTGAAAGCTAGAAAGAGAAAATGTCAAGGGCTTCAAAAGGATGATTTTTAGAGTTGATCTTTTTGACAAATAGTCTGATGCTTCTGGTGAACAAGACTCTCCTACATGATCTTTGCAGGTCTGCGGTTCTTGAAATAGGTGGAAACTGGGGAGGGTCAGCATTTCCTAATTTCATAAGTTGAGGGGCCTTGACTTAGACTAGACAAAAGAAAAAGCTGTGCAGAGTGGAGTATTTATAAAGGTATTTCTAATTGTTTCCCCATTCAGAATGCAGTAGATAAATCTCTGCACTCATTTTGGTAATGTTTCCAATAGTTAATATACAGGACTACTGTGTTTTCTGCAGCTTCATAAAAGTTGGGATTTAGCATAACAAGCACAAACAACATTTTATCATACAAATATGTGGAGAATACTTTAAGTCCCTCAATTTGCTTAAAAATATCACTAACACAAAAATTTTATGCAAGGGATAGTCATCTCAGTGAATAATTTATGAAGATAAGTAAACTCTATACTCTGTTTTCAAGTAGATCATTTTGTCAGTTAAAGAGGTAAAAATAGATAAAACTATACTAGCACTAAGTGCCACGAGGTACAGCACAAGTGAAGAAAATGAATGAAAATTATAAGAATCATTGGAAAGGAAAATTTGTAATCAGAGATAAATGCCAAAGTTTCATAAATAATATGGTATTCAATATAAAACTAAAAAGATGACAGGATTTTCCAAAATGAAGATCCGGCTTGGGAGCTGAAGCAGTAATTTACACGAAGTTGTACAGGAGAAAAGGCTGTAAATGACTGCAGAATTGCAGCTCCCCTGGTATGTTCATATTCAAATATTGGATGCTAAGTGTCAAGGTGATGAGATTATATTACACCCAGTTGCCATTAGGAGCCATTGAGAATCTCTGAATGAGGAAAAGATTTGATGGTAAGTTTTATTGTGAAATGGTATTTTGTAGCACTGTGAAGGTGTAGATCAGGAGGAAGAATGGGGGTATAATGTCGCAGTACAAGACTCTGCCATTAGTCTAGGACAAGGGTAAAGTAGTTGAATTAGGCTGGCAGAAATAAGAGGAAAAATGAGGAGAGAAATATAGAAACTTCTGGTAGAAGCAAAACCTAGTGACAGTGGTTATCTGAATGTAAGAGAAAGGGTAAGTTTACGTTTCAGGTGCATTGGAGATTACCAAATTTATTAATAAAAATGAAAACAAGAAAAATAATATAGCAAAGAAAGTTTGTGTGGATTTGTACATATTGTTTTTAACCTATGTATTAAGTTGACAGGTAGGTAATAATAAATGAAGTATTGAGAGTTAGGAGTAAAATAAGAATTAGATATATTTTGGAAAATTAGTATGACTGATCATTAAAAATGAATGTGATCCAAGATTGGTGAATTAGATCCCTTTCCTGGAAACAAAAGAGCAAATGGATACTTCTGTTTGGTGGCACGGGGGCTTCTGATAGCCATATGCCCTACAAAGTGGAATAAACTGGTGTGAGCTAAGGAAGTCTATATACACAGAGGATTGGAGATGAGGGGCTGAGGAGAAAACTCTTGCTTACATTTCAGTCCCTAACAAATGATCATGTTCCTCTCCATAGCTACTTAAACCTTTTCACAAATTTATGTCTTTGAAGAGAATTGTTAAATTAGTTTGAAAAAAATTGATATAATTTGTACCCATAAGGATCTTGTCTATTGCAATATTATAAAGTAAAAAATGATCTTCTATTATTTCATTTCAATTCTAAATGTGTAGCAGAATTTATTCTCTTACTCATTTAAAATTTACTAAGTTTTTTCCATCCTGGGCATTGTGATAGTCTCTGAAAATAAATTTGGTATTAAAGGGAGAGAACTGAATGAAGAAGAGGAGTTTCAAGGTAAGTCTGGAACAGTAGGAAAGACAATTCCCAATCTCTGCGTGGACAGAATTTCAAATGTTTTTTTGTAAAATGGCTTGTTGGAATAAATTATTTTCTAGGAACTTCATTATAAATGGCAATAATATACTCAGAATGATTTGAAAAGCCAAGTATAGAATATACAATGAATATATTTCAGTAGAACATTCACAAGCCAGAGTCATTACTAACTTCTATACATGTTTAGCACAAAAATACAATGTAAATCAAAAAGAAATCAAATGCAGACAATATGATGAACATCCAGCTAAACTGTACTGTACAGAAAACACACAGCATCCTTGAAATACTACTTAAGGTCAGATGGTAAAGGAAAAGTATTCTGAGAAGGCTGATCAATTAATTCTTGTTGCATGACAAAGAATGTTAATAGCTCAAATTTAATGAATTTATTAGATTTATATATCTGTAATTGATGATGTTGACTTCTCTAGGCTTAGCTCAGTCAATTTTTCTAGGGTTCTGTGTGTCATTGTATATAATTCAGATCTGCAGGACAGCCCAGTCATGTTATCCTTAAGGCAATAATAGAGTGCAAAGGATTATAAATTTAATTGCATAGACATGTTGAGTGCATTATGTGGGACTACTAACATCTCATTGGACTAGGTAAATTGTGTGCATAAACCTAAAACCAATGGAGCGGAAAAAATGTGACTCCAAAGAAAGTGAAGGAAAAGAACTAGTAATCATATGCATCAAATAAAAAAATGCACATAAAATAAATTGCAATTCTGGGAATTTAAGCACAGTAAGGAACAAAAAGGGGTTAAGATGTGGGAAGAAATGAAGAAAGACATACCAAGCAAAAGGGAGAGATTTGAAAGTGTCGGCATTTTTCAGCATGCATGATGTGGACTCTAAATAAACAAGAGGAACTCTGCAGGAATTATTTTGTTTGGGTTTTTTGCAAGACTTTTCTTAAAGTTAATTTCTTTCTCAATTTGAAAGTGGATTTTCTAAACTTCTAGATAAATATTAACTGATAGTTATGCATTATAAGCTGAACAATATCAAAATAAGTTGTACAGCTGTGAGTTTTTTAGGCAAGTGCAACAACTAAATATGATTTTCAACTTTATTTTCTTGAAAGCGTCCTACCAGATTAGTAATCCACACTTCTAGGTTTGGGCGGGTCATGGAGGTGCCTTTCTGGCCTCTTGTTCCTTTCTGGCACTGTTCTTCTGCTGTTTCTTGGCCACCATGACTAGACATCTTTGCTTCCTCATGCCCTTCAGTAATAGTGTTTCTGCCAGCTAAGCATGGACTGAAACTTTTTAAACCATAAGCTAAATAGTGGATGTCAGCTGTTTGATTCCAGAAATGGGAAAGCTGACAAATACAGCTATTGCAAATGTGTCCCTAAGAATTACTGGATTATCTAGTCTACCTTGGCTTTCCTGCTGTGTGTTCAAGGCACTGAAAAAGAAGGCTGGGTGTGCTAACAGGCTCTATAGGTATTATATTAATTATATACAGGTGAATGCTGACCATAGTTTGAACTGTACCCATATAGTAATTTGAGGATTAATAAGTAATTTCACTGAGTCAAACATTTCCCATACTCTAAGGCAGATTTAATGCAGAACACAGAAATTTGCAAGATTGGCCTACAGTGGCCACCCACAGAAACGTAGAAGTGAAAAGGGAAAAAATATACAAGGCAAGATTTTTTCCTTTTAAAGTTTTGTTCTTTTTGAAGCTGACTATCTCTGTAACTGTTTCATGGTTCTGTTAATGTTTTCCTGATCCCTGTAACAACGAGAGAGTAAGTGAAATTCAGAATGCCTGACTGTAATGGATGGTCATTATTCTATCCCTGTAATCGATGGTCTTATCCTGGTAGCTAGAAAGAAGAGCCACCAGCATATCCTGTCCCACTTTTGAAAGCCCTGCCTGTGAACCCATCATGTGAAAATGCTCGCTTACAGAGGCTGGATGCCTGTTGGTAGGATCTCTGGTGTAAAATAAAGCTGCTCATTCCCCTGTGACTTCCTTGGTGTTATTCCTTTCCCAGTTTCAGTTTTGCACAACAGAAGAATGCAAAAACTGTCTTGGTGTGCTAGAGATCTGAAGGATCCACCCAATGGCCTGGAGCCTGTGACAATGTCCTTTAGGAGTCCAAATCAGGCTGCAGGATCCATGAGAGAAAACAGAGGGGTCTGTGCCAGGAGGTCAAAGGTGCTGGGAGCTAAGGAGTCTGGTCCAATAGGCCAAAGACTGGTGCTGAAAGGTAAAGAATCCATGCTGAAAGCCAGGAAATGACACCCAAGGCAAAGGCAAAGTCAGGAGCTCAACCAAAGAGAATAGCCAAAGATTCGCTAAGGAAAAGTAGCAACGTCTTTCCCTCAATTTGTTCTCCTTCTATAGCATCCCAACAATAATCCTTCCTAAATAGCATCTTCCACCGCCAGAATTATGCTGACTTAATTAAGTGGGGCATTCCCTCACTCCAGTTGACAAGCAATTAACCATAACACTTGGATTCTAACATAAAATTAAAAATACAAATGGCCAGCCAGGTATCTCCTGCTTAGGTAGGCTCAGTGACCTGGGTTTGATCCCCAGTGTGCTTTGCTGGCCCCACCTCCGGGGCACTCTGAGACAGGCAACAGAGACTGGATGTGGTGACGCTCCTGTAATCCAAGTGCTTGGGAGGCTGAAAACAGGAGGGTCAATATGAGTCCCATAGCCCAATCTGTAGACCTTGTAGTAAACACATTATAATAAATAAATAAATAGCTTCTCTGAAGCACCTTTAGATTATTCTTGCCTTAACATGAAATAAATCTTATGTTTACACAATTCTGTTCCTATTGTTTTAAAGATAGATGGAAAGTAGAGATATAGACAGTTGTAAAAGTTCCCAATTCACAGTCCTAAAACAGGAGGCATTCTTTGGTAAAAAGTCCACTAAGGATGATCATGTTTAAGCTCTTGACATTCCACATAGAAGCAAGTATTAGGGTATTTCTATATTTACCATTATTTCTGCATATGAGTGCATAAGATGATGATACAGGCAATAAAGAAGCTTAAAATACTAAGATGGTTTGAGAAAAACCTCAAATCTAAATAGCTCTCATATATGCTTTTTGTTCTCTGCAATGGTTGTTCAATCAGAAGCTTTTGATGGTAGGAGAACTGTGAGCACATTTCACTTGTGCATGATAAATTACAGAATTCCAGAAGGAGGGTCTTCAATTTTTTCAAGAGGCTTTAATGACTCCTAAGCTGTAGCATGGACATTACCGAGAGAATATGAACTCAGTGTTACAGGGAAAGAATTGTCTGGCTACAGTGTAGAGCAGAAACAGATTCCAAACATTCACTCCAAATTATTTGAGTGGTAAATGGAGAATTTAAGTTTAAGAAAGTATGTTTTCTTATCTTTCTTTTTTTAGATAATTTTATTGAGAAACAAATAGAAATGAGACAGTTTCAAATCCAATTAGTAGGACAGTTTCAATAATCAATACATTGCATATTGTTGTCTTCTTAGTAGTTATTCACAGTAAGATGCAGACATGATATCTTGTCTTACAAGATATCATGTACACTACAAATAGTGTACAAATACACTATTTGTACAAAGCTTTGTATTCATTGAATTAAGAGAAAGTAGCTGAATATCTATCCTATTTTGAATATACGGATACAAAATGGTCCTTCATTTGTATCCCTTTTTTTTGTTTAGTATTGTCAGAGATAGGTATTCCATTGTCATTTAAATACTGTAGGTGCGTGAATTCAGTAAAACATTCCAATATAGTCCAGTAGTTCATAATATAGTATAAGAACTCAAACGAAGAAATAAAAGGAAAGGGAAAACTTAAGGATCAGACAATGAAGAAAGGACAAAGAGAAAAGCTAGGAAACATAGCAGGGGCAGAGCCATACATTTATATGCACAAGATGGTTAAGGCAATGATCCTAAGAATCTTCAGCAAGTTTTTGAAATTAGCAGATACTTAGTAGGTTTCTAACCCTGACTAACTATATATGCTGATACCTCTGAACTAAGCAACTGCACTGAAGATAGCAATGGGTAATACTAGGGTCATGCTTGGAGTGCCTGTCATTCTGGACTTCTAAATACATACTGCTTGTCCTGTCATGCCAATCACTGCCATACTGTCTCTCAAGTATATGTTTGATTTAACAAAAGGTAATCAATGCAAACTAGAGACAAGAAAAAAATGTCATGGGACTGTCTTGCTAAATGCTGTATATGGTTAGATTTCTAAATTTCTGTGTAAAAAATATTTAATTGTTTTTTCCTATTTTTTAAAACAGTTTTTATTTTTTAAACTTTGTTTATCTTTCAATTTGACCAAGTCATAGCCAAAAGGGACTAGGAAGGAATGGAAGTGCATATTTAAATTATTTAAATTTTATTTATAAAGACCATAGACTTATTTTATCCTTTATTTTTCAGAACAAAAAGATACAAAAATAGCGCCTACGGTATATGCAATCAGTTGAATAAATTAAGCCAGGAACTACAATAAAATCACAACATAAAAATGATAACCTGTTTTATTGAAATTATTCAGATAAATAATGTTAAAATTTGTTAATTAGGTTATTAAAATGAGTAAGTAATGGCAATTTGTGAACTGCCCTTAAAAGCATAAATGTTATTATATAAATATATTGCACAGATTTTGAGAAAAAGCATCAAAGTCAAAATCTAGAATTAAAAATTAAAAGTTACTCTGCTATTTTGCTTTACTTTTAAACTATTACTATTATTACATTATAAAAGAAATAATAGTTTATTATAGACAACTGAGATAAAACCTAAAATATCACAATATAAAATAAATGTCATAATTCATCAGACATAGATAAATTAGCATTTGGAGATACATAATTTCATTTAACATTTTATGAATTTAAATATGCATTTGTCACCAAAGTAAGAATTTACAGCATATACTATTGGCATATATTTTTTGCTTCATTTTCTTAGTAATGCATTCTAAACACTTTCTATGTCATTAAATATTGTTTTGATCACTACTTTAATAATTACATACATTTCTATTACATCCTAGGTATCATGTGTTTAATTAATTTTTTAACAAAAACATTCCAAAACTGTGCTGAAGAAGAGGGAGCACACGTATCGATACTTTCCTCTAGGATAAATTCTTACTCATTAAAACTTCTTGGTAGACATTTCCAGTTGTTTTTCCCTATGACATACAAAATTCTCCTATCACCTGTGTTTTTTGATAGGGTCACTTTCTCCATAATTACATATCTTTGCAGTCTATAAAACTTTTGTGAAAGAGATAGAAAATAATACTTCATGACTTAGTCCTCTTTTCTTTAAAAATATTTTGAATACAGTTTTTAAAATTTTAGTTACATGTAGATTACAGTCTTCTGTACCAAAAGGACATTTGTTTTGCAATATGCTAATGTATTCATTTGCTTTACTTAAATTTTCTCTAATTAATATTAAAAGTTAAAAATAATTTTGAAAATAGAACTCAGGAGTTGATGGACATTGTGCATAGTAGAGTAGGTTCTTCCTTCTATGTCATTACCTGATTTACAACTTTATGGAAAGTATTTTGCTTTCAATTCAATGTTATTCTTATTTAAATGAAAATGATAATTGAAATAAAATGAAAAAGTCACAAAAGAATTTTTATTAAGCTATTAATCCATATTGCAAAAAAACCCCACAAATATATTCCTATAGACTATTTTTCATCAAGTTTGGTATTATAAGAATTACTTGGCTGGGCTTGGTGGCGCATGCCTGTAATCCCAGCACTAGGGAGGCTGAGGCAGGAGGATTGTTGTGAGTTCGAGACCAGCCTGAGCTACAAAGTGAGCTTAAGGCCAGCCTGAACTACACAGTGAGACCCTGTCTCCAAAAAAAAAAAAAAAAAAAAAAAAAAAAAAAAAAAAAAAGAATTACTTATTCCCACAAAAATTTTGAAGAAATTCTTGAAAAGGCATTTAAATTTGTAGTCAGTTCATTCTTCCTCAACTCTTAAGCTATTCTGAGGTAAATTTCTTCAATGTCAAAACACCTATCACCTAAAGACATAAAATAAAACTATGGTCATATACTAGGACTTACGGACCTACAGTAGTCCCTCATTCCTTCCTCTCTGGCACTGCTATACCTCCTGGTACTTTTAAATTATATAGCTTTGCTTGGCCACCATGACTTTCCAATGCTGGAGCCTGCCTCCAAAGGAGTGAAAGCCTCTGAACCTGTGAACCAAATTAAACCTCTTCTGTGCCGGCCAAGTAGCTCAGTGATTAAAGTGCCTGCAAACAGGTGTAGGGGTCGGGGGTTCAGTCTCCAGTTCTGCTCTGCCGGTCCCTTCCCCAGGGCACGCTGAGATGGCAATTGAGACTGGGCGTGGTGGTAGGAGCATGTAATCCCAGCCCTTGGAAGGCTGTAAACAGGCAGATCATTATGAGTCCAGTCTAGTAGTGAGACCCTGAACACCCTGTAGACCCTTCCTTAAAAATACAAAAAAAAAGTTCTTCGCTTTAAAGTTTGGGATATCGAGTATTACGTCTTAGGGATAAGGCACAACATACTTCCTTTCTATTTTTTTAATTTTAAATAATCGGGGTTTGAGACAAAAAAATAGAATATATTTGAGAATCAATTCAAAATTATTTTTCAAATATCTTAGTAAATTTATTCAATACCACTGTCTTAAATCCCAAAAACAAAACAAAAGTAATCGCATAAGAAGCTATGAAGACGATAGCTGGTTTTTCCTGCTTATTACTTGCTTGGGCCATGGAATGTTTTTTGCTGCAGAATATCAAAGAAAAAGTTTACTGGGCAGAGCTAAATAGTCCAGAAAACTGTCTAAGCTATCCAAAACTATTCCAACACAAATCAGTTGTAAGTTACTTAGGGGGAACGTTGTCAATGCCACTCGATCATCTGTTTTGCTAATGGAAGTTACTACGTTAGGTTCCTGCCCTCCTAGAGCAGCTGAGAGAGGCCCTGTATTTCATGCTGATTATATTTCAAAAGAACGTTCCTTTGCAAAGACGTGCCCAGTTATTTTTCTTTTCTCTCTTTTAATTCTTTTTTGTATATATTTGTGGGACATAATATTTGCATTGTTTTGGGGAATATATTTACATACATTGCTGATTTTTTATGGCTTTTGTTCTCAATATCCTATTCTGCTTCCTCTTTCTCACACCGTCTTTCTTATTTCCAGAAAATTTCCGTTTCCTATTACCGCCTTTATTTTAATCTTTTTTGTTTTTAAGTTTTTTAAGTTATTTAGTGAATAGGGTCTCATTATACTTGTCAGACTCAGTGATCCTCCTGTTGTCAGCCTTCCAAACGCTGGGATTACAGGTGCGTGCTCCCAACCCGGTCTCATTTGCAGTATCCGCGAGCCCTGGGGGTGGGGCCAGCGCAGCATTCCAGGAATCAAATCCCCAGCCCCCGCGTTGGTCTAAGAAGGCATTTTAATCTACTGAGCTATCTAGCCAGATTTATTTTCATCTTTAATGCAGTTATGTTTTTGGATTCTCATGTAACAAAAGTGATGTGACATTAAACCCGTATCTAATTTCTTTTACTATGGCAACATCAATGTTAATATATCCCTAGAAATGATTCAAAATTATCTTTTATATGTTCTTTATATAATTTTACATATAATTTTATATAAAAATCTCTAATAATTTTAAAATATGTTCCAGATGACAACATCATATTCTTTGTATGATTTGAAAATATTTTCTCTCATTCTATATGTTGCTTTTCATTATGTGGATAGTACCCATTACTGTGAAAAACTTCAATCATTGAAGTATGATTAGCATATTGTTCTCTTTATTGATTGTGTTTGTGGTTTACAAAGTCATTTCTTCTAAGAGTTTTGTAAATTTTTTTTTTTTTTTTGGTGGAACTGGGGATTGAACTCAAGCCCTTAGCACTGGCCTGAAAGGCACTTATTCTACTGAGCTATCTTCCCAGCACCAAGAGTTTTGTAAATTTAACCAAATATTTAGGTGTTTAGTTCATTTTAATTTACTTTTTTATTTTTAAAACTTTCAATTATATGCATTGTGACTGAGATATATATAACCACAAGCAATACACATTTATAGAATACCATGTTTTGATGTAAGTACACATTTTGTAGTGTGAAAACAGATTAAACATACCTATTTTCTAATACTTTTACTATTTCCTTATCCTAGAAACGTTTGAAGTCTTTTATAGCTTTTAAAAGAGTGAAGATTACATTTTTTTCTTATACACACTACTATGCAAAAGAATACCATACTCCTAACTGCAGTTAGCCAAATATTAACCCAACTTTCCCATTACCATTTACACGTCTTCTTTTCTGAAAAATCTATTTAAACTTATTACCCTCTTTTACCTCAGTGCTTTTACCATCAATTTGATTTGCCTGTTGATTCCACATTCTCAGACGTACAATTTGCTAATATTTTCTATCACTCTCTATGGTATCTCCTCATTGTGTTGTTTCTTTTTCTATACAGAAACTTTGGTTTAATGTAATCCTATTTACTTCTTCTTCCTCTCAATCCTGTGGTACTGAGCTCTTATCCAAGAATTACTTTAGACAATTCGAATTTCCTGAAGGGTTTCCCCTCTCTTTTCCTTAATATTTTATATTTCAATACTTGCATTGAATTCTTTAGTTTATCTTGATCTTAAATTGATTTTTATTTTTTTAACCTTTAAGAGATAGGTGTCTACTTCCATTTTTCTGCATGGGGATATCCAATTTCCTATACCATTTATTGAAACGACTTTCTGCAAAGTATATGATTATCACATTCGTTAAAAATAATTTAGCTATCAGTGAGTAGGTAGAGTTCTAAGCTGCCTAGATTTGCTATTTTTGCTAAAGATTGTCTGAGCTATTTAGAATTTGTTAAGAGTACATATGAATATTTGGATTGTTTTCTCTATTTCTATGAACAATTTTTTGCTTTTTTTTGTATTTAGGACAGAGTGTACAGGGAATACAGGGTCTCACTGTGTAGACAGGACTTGTAGTGATCCTCCTGTGTACAGCCTACCTAGTGCTGGGATTACAGGTGCGTGGCACTATGCCCAATTTTTCTTTGGTATTTTAATCAGAATTTTAACTTGTAAATCACTTTGAGATTATAAACATATTAATAATATTGATCCTACTCATCAACGAAAATACAATTTCTTTTCTAATTTTTGTCTCCTTAATTTTTTTCAATATTTTATAATTTTAATTGCATAGAAATTTTGCTGCTTTTATTAAATTTATTTCTGAGTATTTTTTGGTAACTAAAGTGAACAAGATTGTTTCCTTAATATTTATTTTAGATAAATGGTTATTGTTGTACAGCAATGCCATTAATTTTTGGATGCTGATTTTGAATGCTTTTTGTAGCATTTTATTAGCTCTACAAGGTTTTTGGTGGAGTCTTCAAGATTGGCTATGGATAATCCACTACTTGAACTCTTTAGTTGACTTCATCCTTTACAACTTGGTGTATTTTTCCTCTGTTCAGATACATTCTTTCTGTATTTAATTTGGTTAGCATTTTTACTATGAAAGAAAGTTAACATATTTGATGGTTTTTCTGCATCTTTTAGTTTTTGCCATTTATTTTACTAATCACATTTACTGAGCTGTATATGTTGAACCATTTTTGCATTTGCAGAATAATTCCTATTTTATTGTGGTGAGAAATTTTGTTAATGTATTGTTGTATTTGCTGGTATTTTGCATATTTTTTTTGTATGGCTTAAAGAACATTGGACAGACTCCTTATTGTGTGTGTTGGGGTGAGTGTGGGTGGGTGTTTGTGTTCTTGTTGGGTTTTAGTGTCAAAGTAATATTGATCTTGTATAATGAGTTTGGAACAATTATCTCTTCAGGCACAACACAGTAAAACTGGCATTAGTTCTTTCTTAATTGTTTACTATAACTCAGGAGCAAAGCCATTTGGTAATGAACTTTTCTGTGATGTGAAACCTCTTATTACTGATTAAATCTCATGTATCATTGGGTCTGTTCATATTTTCTATTTCTTCACAATTCAATTTCAGTAAATTGTGTGTGGTTAGAAATTTTTCCATTTTTAAGGTGATCAGATTCATTCATGCATTACTATTATTCATAATAATATTCAATGATCCTTTGTATTTTTGTGGCATCAGTTGTAAACTTTCTCTTTGCATCTGTGATTCTGAGTTCATCTTGGGAGATCATTTCCAGCCATAATGTAATAAAACTGGAATTAAAGGAAAGAAAATCTTTGAAAATTATGCAACTACATGAGAATTAAAACTTTTTGTTTTTGTATTTTAGGGAAGGCTCTACAGAGTGTTCAGGGTCTCATTATTAGATAGGACTCTTAGTGATCCACCTGTTCACAGCCTCCTACGAGCCCCACCACACCCAGTCAATTGCTGTCTCAGCATGCCCTGGGGGCAGGATCACTATGGCAGGTCCTGGGACCAAAGCCCTGGCTCCTGTGCCTGCTTGCAGGTGCTTTAATTCATTGAGTTACTTGGCCGGCCCAGAGAATTAAAACTTCATCTGAAGGAAATTTATTTATTAAAACAAATTATATACACAAAGGACAAAAATATATGAGCTATAGCAAAATGATTTCTGAGAAGGAAATTTGTAGCAATTAGTAACCATATCAAAAAGGAAGGAAGATCTCAAATAAGCTATTATTGCATTCCAAAAGTTTGAACCCCAAAATAAATTAACATAAAATGATAATAAGGGTCAGGGCATAAAAATAATTAGACTATTAAGATTCAAAATATCAAAGAAGTAAAGAACCTATTTTTAAAAAGATAAAATCAGAAGTGAGTTAAAGTTTTGTCTCATGTAAGGATCCAATTAAATATCTTTGCATTTAGGTCTGCAGTTTTTTCAACACCACTTCTGAAGAATTTCCTACCCTCATTCAGTGGCCTTAGCAACCTTGCTGAAAATCCATCCACCAAATATGAGAAGGTCCTTTTGCATTGTTCTATATGTTAGAATCATAACATTATGCAAAAAAAAAATTCTATGTCTATCTTGGGCTTGGAGCTTTCTAGGTTTTCTTTGCACTGATGTGATTCATCCAAAATGAATTCTTTTTTTTTTTGGTGGAACTGGGAATTGAACTCAGGCCCTTGTGCTTTCCAGGGAAGTGCTTATTCCACTGAGCCATCTCCCTGGCCCCCACAAAATGTGTTTTTTAATGTTTTATCTTTGGCAGCACATATACCAAATTTATTTATTTATTTATTATTTTTAACCAAATTTATTTTTTGTATAGCGTTAAACACGCAAGAATAAGATGTTGAGTTTTATGATTTTGAAATGTACTAAAGTTATGTTGTTCACATTTGAAGTATGGTTTTTGCCTGTTATGGATATATAGATAAATATATCTATGGAAAATGTTATGAAAAATATTTTTATTGATGATATGAAGCTAAATATTGCCTGAAAGATTAAAACAAGTTTCAAAATATTGTACTTTTCTATTTTGATTATATGAAGACATTTATTAATTTCAGTGTTGAAAAATATTTTTCTTTTGCTTTAACATGTTCAGTAGTTAAATATGTTTTTAAATAAGTAGTATTAAAACAGTTTTAAAACTTTCCTCATCTGAGGAGAAAGATTCAATAGTAAAGAAACTCATTTTTTTCTTAAAGATTATTCAAAGCATAAAGAGTTTTAATTCAATTTAAAGAATTAAGTTGATCAAGACATTCAAAAATTTTATTTTATAATCCATTTTGAGTAGCCTGATTGCTAGTGTGTATTGTTGCAAAATTCAAGCACAACACAATTTCTGCAAGCATAGTTTTCACATTTGTAAAATGTTATTCTTATCTTGTAAATGCCTGTTTAGGTTTATTATTAAATCTTAGTTTCTGTAATTTTATTTGTATTTTGAACAAAGTTACTATACCAGATAGACCTTCCAATGCAGAGGCATCACTGGTATCAACAAAAGACCACTTAACATGAATGCATTTGAGGTAAGAGCCAAAATTTCATAAGATATAGCAACCCAATCTGTTCTTGGTATCTATGTTGATGACAAAAATAATAGTAAAAATTATTTAAAAGTAATTCAAATTTTAAAAAATGACATTTTAAAAAGCATAGTTTTTTTTAACCTTCTAGATATAGCTATTACAATGAGTGAGCAGAAAGGAAAAAATATACAGGTTTTGAACAGACTTGCTGGCAATAGCACAATGTAATAGACTTCCTGGGCATTCACTGGCATAGGCAATAATATCCAAAAGAGGATAATTTAAAATATAAAAGAATAGTATAGGGCTTTGTCAAATTTCCCAGAGACATCCTTCAAACTATTGTCTTTAAAGTTTCTGTCATTTAATATGACCATTGAAACTAGTCAGAATCTCAAGAAATCTGAGACCCTGTCTTTCCTTCAAGTGGCAGAAGCTCTCCACTATTTTCATTCACTTGGTGAAATATTACAGTTTTTACAGGTGGGATATGCACTTGGCATTACATTTGGATGAAACTCTGACTTAAAGAATTGAGTCAATGATGAAGGATACTTGCATTAGACAGGGAAGGCTGCTAGATGGAAGATTAATTTTGTACACCATCAATTCATTTTGGAATTCTTTATCTTTGATAAGTTCTGACTTATTTATATTTGTATTTATATTGTCATAGAGTTTCAAGAAATTGAATTTTAATAAAACATGACTCTTTTTTAAAATTCAGTGTTATGTGGAAGACAAATACTCATGACTTATTTTTTCAGTTATATACCATCGTTTTGCTATTCACTGCTTTTGAAAAGCAAATTCTATTTGTCTATTAGTGCTATAACGAATACAAACAAACACTTATTTTACTAGCATTTAATTTACCAATGGTAATTTTGTGTATTATTCTACTCTTAGATATTTTATTTATTACCATATGATACCCTGTGAATCATAATTTTTTAATTTAAGATATGTAATACTTTGTAACAACACACTCCTACCCCCAACATATCAGTGTTATATTTTATTTCATTTTTTCATTTTAGGAAAGGGTCTACAGTGAGTTCAGGGCCTCACTACTAGATCAGACTCGTAGTGATCTACCTGTTTACAGCGTCCAAAGATCTGGGATTAGAGGCGCACACTCCCATGCCCAGTCTCAATTGCCATTTCAGCGTGCCCTAGGGGTGGGGCCGGCACAGCAGGCTGTGGGATTGAACCCCTGGCTCCTGCGCCTGCTTGCAGGCACTTTAACCCTTTGAACTATTTGGACAGCCCCAGTGTTATATTTTAAAGATCTCTCTTTTATATTTCTTTTATAAGTTGTAGGAGACCACCCTGAGGCTATACAGGAGGGGTTATGATTAATTTATAATTGGAAAATATTAATATGAGGGGGAAAGTCCAAGTTCTGTGTGGTCAGCAGAAAGCCTCCCTGTGGCACCTTGGGTTGAAGACCACTCCACGCTATTAGCTGGGGCAGAGGCCATCTAACAGCCCACGATGCTATAGTGCCTTAAACCTGGATAAACAATGCAGCTGAAAAGAGTACAATTCTCACCTAAATTACTTTCCTAGATCAACAATCACCGCTAAGCAGGTTATTTACTAACTTGGAACTACTGTTCTGAAAATTATGCTAGCATACTTCACTCCTCAATTCGAAATCCTTACCTGTGTCAGTGGATCAATCTTTTGCTTCCTCATTCCCCCAATTGCAATCGCAATACTTATGTTGAAATTCCAATAAATAGACTGTACCAAGCCTCTTGATCTCGGTCCTCATCAGACTTTGACCATTTGAGTTTCCCATTTACATGATTTGTTCTTTGTTTCATTCCTTCTTAACACTTGGCAGGTGATTGGGAGCTCAAGCCAGGGTCCCTCTTAGCAGATTTTACTCTAAATTGTAAGAGTATGGACCAGGAAATTTTCCAAAGCATATTAAGACAGAGAGGAATAGCACATGCAGCATTTTTCTTTTTGCAACGTCAGAATGATTTTTCATGATCTGAAATTATATTTCAAATAGTTTGTGTCAGCAAATATACTATTAATTTTCCAATTATCTATCATTTAGTACAATTTTGTTAATTGTGCATCTGTTATATTTCAAGGACTATATAACAGATTCAGGAGTTTCAACAAGCAATGTACCATCCCCCATCAAGCAAAAGGTTGGTCTGCTGATGCAGGCAAGGCTTTGTGGATTGAGAAGTAAAGCATTGTAGTTTGGTTTTCAGAACAGTAGGTGCAATAAATCAATAAACACTATACAAAGGTATAAATGAAGTACGATAAAAGAATAAGTGATTTTGTCTTAAGACCAAGAGATTTTGTCTTAAGACCAAGTCTTAAGACTCAAAGCAGAATTCACCAGAAATAGCAATTTACTAAATCTCTCAATTTTCTAGTAAAAAAAAGAAAAGTTATTTTAATTTTTGAAAACTAGAATATTTACAAAGAACTTCACTTTTAGGATTTCTCTTTGTCCTAAGTTCTACAAAAATAAAGATACAGATGATAAGAATGATAATAATGGTTAATATTGTTTTCTATCTTGCAGCCATTTCATCACTTATTTTGCCCTGTTTATTTCTAAATTTTCCACCATAATTTGTACCAAACCTGTAGTTTTAGAGAATGGTTTCATAACTAAAGAGTAAAAATGCCTTAGGAAAATCCTCTTCTTTGGTCACTGAATGGGTTGAGAATCTAAGCCTGTACTAAGCAGAGCTTAGATTGTCTTGTCAACAGAGATTGTTTCAGTAATTGGCTCACATCTGGATTAATAAAATATAAAGGTAATTTTGAACACGAGAAATAATACTTAGGAGAACTCTTTCCTGTTGATCATTAACAAATACACTAGGAATGCTATCTGGCTATTGATGAAGATGAAGCTATCACACATGTCTTTCATACCATTTATTTCTAAGAAATGGACATGAAGTCAATTAAGAAAATTCTTAAGATTAACCTACCCTATTTCTGGTGTAAGAACTTAAAAAAGTTCTTATATCTTAGGCCAACATCAATTGGAGTTTCCATTGCTTGTCATAATAAATTAGAATTTAATAGGTAATGATTAGAAATGAAAAGAATTAATCTAAATATTAAGATAAATAAAACTCAATGAAATTTAAAAGAACATGATCAAAATCTATGATGGACAAGACTGACATAAATAAATTTAAAATATTAGGAAGCTGAAATACTTAAGAATAAAAAAAAAATCTCAATTTCATTCTTCAAAACAAATTCACTTAGGGAGTTTGCTGATCTGGTCACTGCTGCTCACTCTGAAGACTACAGGAGAGACCTGGTAGGCTCGCTATTACCCTTTAGTATATTTTTAAAATGTATTTAGCATAGAGTCTAGAGAGTCTCCCTACACATATCAGACTTGTAGTGCTCCTCCTGTGTTCAGTCTCCAAAGCAGCGGGATTACAGGCACAAGCCACCACGCCCAGTCTCAGTCGCCATCTCGCCCTGGGGGCGGGACCAGCATGGCGCACCAGGTATCAAACCCCAGGCGCCGAGTCTGCCAAATCAGTCACATTAGTCTGCCAAGCTATCTGCTGCCCCTGTACTGCCTTTCAATGTAAGTGGCCTCAACTCATTAATCAAAAGAAACTGGCAGAGAGGATAAAGAAACAAAATCCAACAAGGTGCTGCATCCAAGAAACACAATTAATTAAAAACAATAGGTTGAATGTCAAAGGGTGAAAACCAATGATCCATGCAACAGGAACCCAGAAAAAAGCCAAGGGTAGCTGTCCTGGTTTCCAATAATGTCAACTTCAAATCAAATCTGATTAAAAGGGACAAAGAAGGTCACTATACAGTTGCTAGGAGAAAACTGCAGGAGGAAGAGACAATAATAATTAAAAATATATATGCACCCAATGTAGGAGCACCCAACTGAATAAGGCAAACTTTAACAGATATAAAAAAAATCAAATGAGCCATAACATAATTGGGGGGACTTTAACACCCCATTGACAACAAAGAAATAGATCAACCATCAAAACATGAAAAAAGAAATAATAGAATTAAACAGAACTTACAAAGAAATGGACTTAATAGACCTTTGCAGAGTGTTCCACCCAGCAGCATCAGAATATACATTTTTTTCTCAGCTGCACATGGCATGTTGTCAAAAATAGATCATATGCTAGCACATAAAACATACTTATGTAAATGCAAAAGAATTAAAATTATCCCATGCACATTATTGACCATAGTGCAATGAAACTGGAAATTACTGACAAAATAAACTGCAAAAACTCTACAAGCACATGGAATCAAAATAATACCTTTCTGAACAATGAATGGGTCATGGATGAAATCAAAGAAGAAATTAACAATATTTACAATCTAATAAAAATGCAGATACAACTTACCTGAACCTGTGGGATGTAATGAAAGCTATCTTAAAAGGGAAATTATAGCAATGAATTCTCACACCAGGAAAACAGAATGAGAAATAAACATTCTTATGCTGCACCAAAAACTGCTAAATAAAGAAAAACAGGTCAAGTCCTAAACCCAAAGAAGACAGGATATTATAAAGATCAGAGCAGAAATAAATTCAGTGGAGATGAAGCAACAACAATAACAATAAAGAATTAATGAGTCAAAGATTGGTTATTTGAAATAATAAATAAAACTGATAAACTCCTAGTCAACCTTATTAAAAAAGGAAAGAAAAAATTCCATACAATGAGGAATAAAAAGAGGGAAATCACTATAGACCCTGTAGAAATTGAGATTACTAATACTTATTTCCAAAATATTTACTCTCACAGAATGGAAAATATGGAAGTAATACACACATTCTTGGATACATATGAACCACCAAAGCTAAATCAAGATTTAAAATTTTTGAATAATTGAATATCAGACAATGAAATTGAAAATGCAATAAAAACATGCCAAAAAAAAAAAAAAAATCCAGGTCCTGATGGAAGCATAGCTTAATTTTATAAGAATTTAGGGAAGATCTAATGCCAAGTCTTCTCAAATTCTTCAATGAATTTGAAAGGGAAACAATTCTCCCAAACTCATTGAGAGAGGCAAACCAGAGAAGGACCCAACCAAAAAAGAGAACTACAGGCCAATCTCCCTAATGAACATAGATGCAAAAGTCCTCAGTAAAATACCAGAAAACAGAAAGAAGCAAGTCTTCAAGAAGATTATACATCATGACCAAATGGGTTTAGTCCTAGGAATGTGAGGATAGTTTAATATATGCAAAACCATAGATGTAATATGCCACATCAACAAAACCAAAGATAAAGATCATATGATAATCTCAATAGATGCAGAAAAAACTTTTGACAAAGTCTAACACTCATTCATGATAAACACACTACAGAGAATTAAAATAGATGGTCTTTATCTCAACCTGTTAAAAGCTATCTACAATAAACCAATAGCCAACATCATATTTAGTGGACAAAAAATTGAAAGCTTTCACTTTAAAATCAGGAACAAGACAAGGATGCCTATTGTCACCATTTCTGTTCAATATAGTTCTGGAAACATTATCCAGAACAATTAGACAAGAGAAAGAAAATGAATAATGATTGGAAAGAAAGAAGTGAAATTATCATTATTTTCAGATGACATGATACTGTACATGAAAGACCCAATGACCCCACTGAAAGACTTGTAGATTTAAATGAATAATGATTGGAAAGAAAGAAGTGAAATTATCATTATTTTCAGATGACATGATACTGTACATGAAAGACCCAATGACCCCACTGAAAGTCTTGTAGATTTAAGGGGCAAATTCAGTAACATAGCAGGATAAAAAATCAACACTGAAAAAAACCAATAGTATTTCTGTATACTATGAATGCACCAAGAGAAAAATTAATGAAACCATGCCTTTCACAATAACACACAAAAATAAAATATTTAAGAATCAATCTCACAAAGTTAATAAAAGATTTATACAGTGAAAATTATAGTATGCTGAAAAAAGTGATAGAAGACGATTTCAGAAAATGGGAAGATATTCCTTGCTCCTGGATAGGAAGAGCCGCCATTGTGTAAGTGGCCATACTTCCAAAATTGTTATACAGATTCAATGCAATCTCAACTAAAATATCATTACTATACCTCAAGGATCTAGAGAAAAAATTCTAAAATTCATCTGGAACCAGAAGAGACATATAATAGTAAAAGCAATCTTGGGTAGCAAAGGAAAGGCATGAAGTATCATAATTCCTTAATTGAAATTCTACAACAAAGCTATTGTGCTAAAATCAACATGATACCGGCAAAAACAAAAACAAAACAAAACAAAACAAAAAAAGCAACCTGAGGATCAATGGATATAAACATAAGTACAAAGACACTCAGTCACCTTATCTTTTACAAAGGGGCCAAACATGTTCTTTGGAAGGAAAGATAGCCTCTATAGTAAATGGTTCTGGAAACTCTGGATTTCCACACACCAGAGGGTAACACAGATCCATGCCTATCACCTTGAACAAGACTACAGTCAAGATGGATCAAAGATTTAAGCATTAAAACTGAAACACTAAATTTTGTGGGAGGAAAAAGTAGGTATAAACCTTAAGCCAATGGGTAGTTAAATAGCTTATGAACAAAAATAAAACTGTATGAAAATTCTTCAAAGAATAAATAATTCAGATCTCATCTCTTTGAAAAGCTTCTGCTCATCAAAAGATATCAAGAACATTGTTAAGAGAAAGCATACAAAGTAGGAAGCAATTATAGCACACTGTCCATCAAAAGACTCCTATCTAGAACATATAAAAATTAAAAAATATCAGACTGCCAAAATTCAAAGATCCAGTCCAAAAATGGGTATCTGAAATGAATATACATTTCATAAATGAAGAGATACAAGTGAAAAATAAATATATGAAGACATGTTCAACATTGTTGGTCATTCAAGAGATGCAAATTAGAAGAACACTGAGATACTGTCTTCTTTTTTTTTTTTTTTTTGGCAGAGCCAAGGAATGAACTCAGGCACTTGCATTTGCCAGGGAAGTGCTTATTCCACTGAGCCATTTCCCCAGCCCTGAGATACTGTCTTGTGCCAGAAATAATTGCTGTCATCAAGAAGGCAACCAATAACAAATGCTGCAAAGGTGATGGGGAAAAATGACTGTTTCTCCAGTGTTGGTGCGAGTTCAGGCTGGTATGAGCATTATAGAAATCAGAATGGAGGTTCCTCCAAAAGCTAGGATTGGAGATCCCATTCAAGCCAGATATTCCCCTCCCAGGTATTTTTCCAAAAAGTTGAAATCATTATACCACACTGATATATGTGTGCCCATGTTTATAGCAGTGTAATTTGTCATAGCTTAAACTAGAAACAATCCAAATGCCCATCAACTGAAGAATGGATTAAAAGAAATATGGTATTTTTACACAATGGAGTTTTATTCATCTATTAAAAAAAAAGACAAATTCAAGGCAGCTAGAGTATATAGGTAAGTGAAATAAATCAGACACACATGTGCAAACACTGTATTATCTTGCTAGTGTGAGAACTTGAAAGAAGTAAAAAATGTAAAAAGTACAGCAGATACTGTGAAAGGGAAAGAAATTGTTCAATGGGAAGGAAAAACTGGGATGAGGAAAGGACAAACGTTAAAAGGGAAAAAGATATTTGAGTATATATGCAGAATATTTGGGATAATTGTATTGTTTTCTGCTAGTGTTTTGAAAGTAGTATTTAACTCTTAATTTTTTTAACTTTGATTTTTTTTCCTCTTTTGAATTTCTTATAACTTATATTTTCCTTTTTTTTTTTTTTAAACAAATCTTACACATTTATTTCTGGTAATGTGAACAGCTAATTTGAAGATAGCATCATATAATACAGAAACCATAGTTTAATTACTATTACTTTGTTTCATGAAATCATATCTTTTTTTTTTTTTTGTCTTTTTGAGACAGGGTCTCACTATGCAGTTCAGGCTGGCCTTAAGCTCACTTTGTAGCTCAGGCTGGTCTCAAACTCACAACAATCCTCCTGCCTCAGCTTCCTGAGCGCTGGGATTACAGGCTTGCGCCACCACACCCGACTGAAATCATATCATTTCTAACATTGTTTTTTCTTTGTATTTCTAGTTTTTATTATTTAAAAATAAAATAAAAGAAACAAACTTAAAATTTAGCAAAAATGGCAAACTAAATCACTAAAAAGCAAAAGCAATTTTCGAGCACACTGGTAAGGGTCTTTGAGATTTAAAGAAACAACTAGAATATGCATTTCGTCAGGAGTGACCAAATCTCAGCACAGGAGATTATTCCAGCCAAGAGAACATACCAGAAAGATCTGCAAAGTTATTTTGAGCAACACACTTGTGGTTCTAGCCCTGCAGTCCTGATGAGACAGGCACGACTGAAGCCCTGGCATTCAGTTTTATGACTGAACTGGATTTCCAGATGTGTGCTTGAGGTGCAGGCATCTCCTTCGCACTGTATGCCAGCCCATCTTGTGTCTTTCTTAATCAGTCTCATGTTGCTGCATGTCTTCATATCTCCTTCAGTGTGTGCTTTACCTGTGCAATGTCTTTGTCCTTATAACTCTCATCTCTCAGTGTGGCTTTCCTTGTGCCTTTGTGCATGTCCTTAAGGCTATGCATCTGTTAGTCTCCATTTGTGTTTTACTTTGTCTCTTGTTACTCTGCGTATTTCTTTTTCAGGGGCTGTTTTTATTGTCTTTATATATATTTTATATCTTCATATTTGTTTATTGTTTGGTCTTTTATGTATCTTTATGTTTTTAAGCATGTATCTCAGTCTGTTTTTCTATATCTTAATATAAGTTCACTGTTGGGTGTCTGTGTATCTCTCTATATAATTTGTTTGCTGTACTCATGCATGTCTTTCTCTGTTTTTTTTTTTTTGTGTGTGTGTTTGTGTGTGTGTGTGTGTTTCTGAAATTGAAGCTGGGAACTCGCATTTACAGGCAGGTGCTTAAGCTACTGAGCTATATCCCTGGCCTTTATGCCATTTCTTTGTGCATCTTTCTTTGTTTTTCTTTTCATGACACAGTTAATTGAAAAAATAAATAAACTCAAACAATGCTTTGATTTTCTTTGCTAATATGGGAAAAAAAACAATTTAGAAATTTAAGTGACTCCTGTTCCTTAAAGAGATTCAGCCAACAGAAATCTCTAACTCATCCTATCTGGTTTTCTTTAGAGCAGCAAAGCCCTAGATAAGGAGTGAGTTTCTCATTTGATGGGGAAAACTTGCACTATAACACGTCTTATAAAAATCTCACTCAATAAGACACATCACCTCACTGCTTGTCTCAAGAGAATAGTCCTGACACCAACGACATTTATTTTATTTCACTTATCCTAATCATATAGTAGTCCTACGTGCATCAGTCTACTCCTGTCACATCTAAGTCCTCCTTAACTCTTATAATCTTATACCTTCAGTAGGGTGTGGGTATCAAGCTTAGAGCATAACCTTGGCACCTATTCATAAAAGTCACTTGCAGGTTCCATCACCTGAAAGGCTCTCTTGCGTGCTCCTGGCCACGTGACCAAGAGCATCCTGCCCTGTCTATACTCTTGCACACAAGAGCATGAACACCTGTCATGCGCTAATTTAGATGTCATAAAGCTATTGCTCGTTAGTTTCTCAGAGATATGACCAGTTTGACCTTGAATTATTTATTTTCACCAGATCAAATCTTGATTCTTCCCCTGCTACCTATTTCAGTCTTTGGAAAATCCAACACTTGCATGCTATTTCTATTTTGTTATGAATGGCAGCATATTTATGAAAAACAAAAAAACCCACAAATTCAAGTAGTTCAAAAGGTACTTTTGAAATGTTGATCAAAAGTATGATCAAGCAGCTAGATAAAGAAGAATGTTATTAACTTGCAGATTTCTGGAAAGAAATGATTGAAAACTGAAAGCTTGGATTTCAGTATTTGCTCTGGCTTTGCATCTTTGGAAAAGATAAGTTCTTCATGCTGCTATTTTCCGTGTAAAAATGAGAGATTAGATTTTTTGTTGAGGCATAGTTGAACTCTAAAGATTTTTGATTATAATACAAAAATGCATTTGCTGAAATAAAAGCACATTAATATTCAATTTATGACATTTAAATAACTTAAAATCATGATCCCCAAATCAGCTATCCAACTAAACTTTAGTTTTCTTTCTAATAATGTGTGATTTATATTTTATAAATGATTTTTAATTTTGTTCAGTTAGTGTTGTGCATTATGTTTAGGCTTTTGTAAAACTTTTCATAAAAAATATTTCATTTGTCTAGAATTCATTTCACTGTTAGGAGGCAGCTTGTCTTTAATTTCATCTCTCATTATGAATCCTGACAAGTTAGTTTATATTCATTTATTTACAGTACATTAGTTGGCTTTTCACACATGAGAAGATTGAATCTAATATATTTAAACTAAAGGAAATTTGCTGAGATCAACTCCTGCATTTGGTTTTTTAAAGCACAAAGCAACAATGCAATTTAAGGCAATGGGACACAAGAGGTTAAGTATTTTCATTCCTTTTGGCCCTCTGGTTATCCTGGAATTGTAATCTTCCTGAAAATATGCAACACTTTATCTTCAGGCATTTAAAACATCTTTAATAAATCAGTTCATTCCAAAATTGGAACCAAATGAAGTAAATGTAATGTAAAATAAGAAATAATGGTGGATATAAGACAGTCGATTGGCAGCTGAATAGCAACAGGAGTAGAAAGCTGATTAAACAATATTGAAATTATTTCAATACACTATCTAAGCACATACATTTTGGGCTTTGAAATAATTTGAAAAGGATTTCTTGCTTCAAAGATTTCTTCTACTCATGGAAAGGCTATGATATATTATCAATAGGCCTTAACACATCATGAATGAGAAACTTCTGCAATAAGACCCTGCACCCAAACAATTTAAGCTCATTAGTTGAAATAGAGAGAGAAAAAATGAGAAAGCTTAAGAATAAACAGAATAAAATCCTATAATTCATGATTTTTAGTCTCCATCTTTACTTTTCTGTATTTTAACTGCAAATGAAAACTTCATTAGAACTGTATATTTATTAATTGTACTGTTTGTAAAATAAAGTTTGCTTTGAATATTGAATAGCTATGTAACATGTTTCCTTTAAATAGAGCTGGTAATTTTATGTCTGTTTCTTTAATCATATTTCACTTTGTTTTTTGTTTTTCACTTGATATTTCTTTCATATTTCACTAGCTATTTTTCTTAAAGTTTTCTGATTTCTGTTTTAAAATGAAGTGGGAGGGATGGACTGATAGCTCAGCAGAGTAAAGCACCTGCTTTCAGGTGGATCCCCAGCATACCATGTGCTCCCTGCCGCAGAGGCGTTCTGAGAGGGCAACTGAGATTGGGCCCGGGCCTGGTGGCACCCTCCTATGATCCTAGGGCTTGGAAGGCTGGAAGCAGGAGGATCACTGCTAGCGCAGTCTGTGTAGTGAGACTCTGTAGACCCTGTACCAAATACATAAAAAAATAAATGAAATAAAATGAAGTGGAGAGATGAAAACAAATTTATATGCAAATATATTTATATGCAAATATAATTGTAACACTAATTTCTACTGGATTATTTTAAGAATTTGATAATGCTTAATTTTTTTTTACCAATTTTATATGCATGTATCTGGTAACCTAAACAACTACTTTGAAGATAAACATATTTAATATACCAATGATTATTGATTTCCTATCATCTTTTTTGAAATACCATACTGTTTTATAATTTTTTTTCTTATTTTTTATCCTCTTTAAAATGAAAAATGCAATGAAATGGAAAAAGTAGTATAATATAAATATCAAAAATAATTTTGTCCAATTTTTATTCTTAACTTTTTATTTTTAAATATCTTTTAGGTATGAAGAGTTAGATATATTGCTTAGTTTAAAAATCATGCACTTGTTCTTCATCTTGCCTTTCTACATTTTGTAACTTATCTTTCTCTATCTCAATAAGTAAGAGTTATTCATTAAGTGCCTATTATGTAACCAAGAGTTGTGCCAAGTAGTGACCATATCATATAAATGGTACTTGGGCCAGATTTTATTCACCTTTTAATGCTTTATTGAATTTGGTATGATTATTTAAATTTAGAAACTATATTAATATATAGTATTAATGTTATGGGTATAGATATTCATGATGCTAATTATATTAACATTTCTCTAGCTATTATGAACTATTTATTTATTTATTTATTTATTTTTGTCACAACCGGAAATTGAACTCAAGCCCTTGCACTTGCCAGGGAAACACTTATTCTACTGAACCATCTCCCCAGCTCCAAATGATGGCTCCTTTTTTTTTTTTTTTTTTGGTACTGGGAATTGAACTCAGGACCTTTTGCTTGCCAGGCAAGAGCTTATTCTACTGAGCTATTTCCCCAGCCCTAACCATTTATATAACTGACATAGTTCACAGTAACTTCAGATTTGATTAGATAGGAAAAATACATGCTATGTTTTATGACTTTTTTTTTTTTGAGGAACATGGTATTGAACTCAGGCCCTTGCACTTGCCAGGGAAGCGCTTATTCTACTGAGCCATCTCCCTGGCCCCCTATGACTTTCTAATTCTCTGCCATCCAATTGATTTTCTTCATACCATGAGGGCATTAATTTTGTTTTTATATTTTCATTTTTGTAATACATTTGTTTCAATACTTATATACTTCTAACTAGCACTAGCTTTAGTTATTGCTTTTAGTGTTATTTACTGATCAATCAATAAATGGGTCTTCCAGCAGCTAATTTCATTAATAATAGCCCTATTCAATAGTCCTTTTGAAGTTCAAGTTTAACACATGGAATCATGTCCTGGAAAAAAGTTTTCATCCAACTGTTTTATAATTACTCAAGGACTTATCTGCTAACACTTTTCTTGCCTCTCTACAAGCAGGTGAATATAGCTACATATACCATGTTGAAATATGCCCCTTATCCAAAGAACTTATCTTAATTCAACTATATTTTTATTATTTCCAAATAGCAAAATTTCTCCTTTGTAATCTAGATATTTATAAGAGCATATAGCTTTCATGAGGGCTCTCACAAATATGCTGCTTTTCCACTCTACTAGACTATTTTGTGGTACTTGAAGGAAACAACCAAGGCTGAATAAATTTTAAAATAAAGCAGTCTTTATTTAGCTCACAGATATGAGATTCAAGGGCTCACATCTGATAATGGCTTCTTTTCTGGAAGAATCCTAATGTGGCCTAGGGTTTCTCATGATAAGAGGCAGGACACATGTGCGTATCTTTCCTGATGTCGCTTCTTATAAAGTCACTAGTATGTAGTATGGGAGTGTTGTTAACTTTAATATCAGTCACTTCTCAAACACTGTAGTCAGATTAAATTTCACCCTTTTAATAACTCACAGAAGGATTAAATTTCAACACATGAGGGGGGACCACCCACTTTGGGCCCCCTTCCTGTTCCTCTCTAGGACAGGAGCTTTCTTTTTTTTTTAATCTGGAGGTTTTAATATATTTATTTGGAAATCAAGTTCTGTGAAGGAGCACACCAAATAGTCATGTGTTTTCTCTTCAGCCAAAGACTTGGAGACAAGTTCTTGAGGTGAACGCAGAATGAGGCCACATGCATGGAGGAGCTGCTGGTCCTGTGAGGGCTCCTGCTGCACTCTCTCCACAGCCAGCTGGGCTTTGAGCAGCCGGAGCTCATCGATATACTCAAAGGGCTCTGGGAGCTCTGGCTCTTGCTCGTCCTCCTCGATTTTGGGGGCATGTGCTGCCATGGGTTCTACCAGCTCCTCGATGTCTTCACTGGTGTCCTTCAGAATGATTATGCTGCCGATGGACAGTGGCATGAAAGGTTGGTATCTGCAGGTCTCTGGCATGGTGAGGACCTTCAGCTGGGCAGGCATAACTCGGGCTGGGTTATCCAACAGCTGGAAATTTGACTCAGGTTCCTTTTTCTTCTCTTTTTCTTCATTTTTCTCTGCTTCATCCACTTTCATTTTCTCTTCCTCCTTTTTTTCTTTTTCTTTTTCCTTCTTTTTGGCTTTGGCAGTAATAGATAACATAGCAGTAGAAACCTTTTCCTTTTGGTACTTCCAGAGGTGCAGGATACACAAATGTGGATGGTTTACAGTTTGATTTATACTGAACCTTCGGCATCTTTAAAACCTTCTTCAGGCTGATGACACAGGTACAGGTATAAGCCAATGACAGAAAGTGTGAGAGAGGAAACCAGAACTGGGTAAAGACAAGGACACCAACCACAGAAGGCATATATATGTGCCCGGTTCTGGACTGTAAGGAGATTGCGACATTACGGCCACCTGCATCTAGTATGCCCTGGGCCAGAATAGCCCCAAACTTGGCCATGACATCATCATACTTATTACTGATGACTTTGGAATACAGCTGTTGGAACTGATTCACCTTTGGACATGTGATCTCAGTCTGCTGGATCATGATGAGCGCAGAGGCTGAGAGCCCCTTGCCTCGCGTAGTTCACAGGGTCATTTGTCATTGGTTCTAGCAAATTAATCACTTCCTTGTTTCCTGTACCAGCACAGCAGATGCCCAGGGCCACCTCAACTCCATAGCGCACATGGGGGTTGTAACTGTCTGACAGCAGAGAGACCACACTGGGGCACTGCTCAGGGGTCCTGAATAGAATGAAGCCAAGTGATTCCACTGCTGCTCTCCTAACATCGTCATTAACATCGCTGATGGTAACATAGAGCAGGCGTCAAATAGCTTTGTTTTTACCAGAGCCACAAGAAGTCATGGCCACAGAACACATTCCAGACCTTCAAAGAATTGGGTCCTTATCCCAACAGCGAGATTCAATGAGTGCGTCAGCCTCTTCCATCCTCCCATGCATCACTAAGGCAATGCCAACAGCGAGACCACGCAGGATCTTCTCATGGTGTGCTTCCTGGGCACAGCCAACCATGTCCTCGATAGCCTGGGCATTTTTAGAGCCCCACATAACCAAACATAGAGCCAGGCCAGCTACTTCTCCTGTCACAGCATCATTCTGGTAAAGGTTGGTTTTCAGCAAATCATAAACATCCTGGCATGCAGTTCCCATGGCAGCCTAACCAAGGCCTAGGCTGCCTCCATGCCAAACGATATCGTTGCTGGCGTTCTTGAGCTGATTCAGCAGGTAATCGATTATGTCACCACTGTGATTGGCATGGATGAGCCCTAGTGCATACAGCCCCCGCCTTCTTGATAGGCTGACCCTGGAGATGTGTCGTTGGGAAGGTACGTTGCTATTAACTGCAATGCTTCCTTTTCGTGACCCTTATGTATTACACCCAAACTGGCTGTAGCTGTAAATTTAGCCCAGTTAGTGGCTCTGGCCAACCATTCCAAGTTATCTGTAAGAAACTGATCACTGGTAGTCCCACAGTGCATGAAAGAGTTTGCTATGACAGTTGCTGTGTGGCATACTGAATTCTGTATTGCATCCTTTGTGTTTTTTAGAATCATGAGGTCTGCGTTATTATTCCATATTAGAAGCTACAGATGTAATTCAATAGCCATTTCACTGCTTAAGATTTAAATCGTTTTCAAAGTCTGGTCCTTGGGCTCTGGACTTGCATCTGGTGTCGTCCCAGCAAGTGTACGGCTTGTCTTGTCTTCTGTATCCATCATCTCACTGTCTTTCTCTGAACCAGGAACAGTGTCTGTGTTGGTAGTACCAGGCACAGAGGCAGTGGGGTGCCCACAGTTCCAAGATTCTGGATCATGGAGGATAGAAACTGCTGCTTGGCACTTTCATACAAATCAAAGCAGATCTGATAGGCCATAAGGAGGTTGTCTTCCTTACCAGTTTTTCTAAGATGTCACTCACAGCTTGAGGATCATCTAAGAATATTAAGCACTGACAAACATTGATGAAATCAGGTTTCTCCAAGTTCATGTAGATTTTAACTAGAACTCTCAGTACTTTATTCCGGAACTGTTTATTCTGCATTCAAGACATACAGAGCTTGAGACTATAAGCTAGCATTCCTGGGACATCCTTCGATTCTAGTATGGTCTTCTCAAAGACATCAAGTCTTGTCTCCAAAGCGATGCAGGTAGTGCTTATACTTGCGATCATCTAGACATAGTTGGAACATTTTATTTACAATGCCTTCCAATCTCTGGTCAATTTTTTTTTTTTCTCCTTCAGGCAAATCTGCATTTACCACACACTGCTTGGTATAATGATCAATGCATTTTACTATAATAGTCTCCACATATGCAGAATTGTCATTGACATTGAAGAGATCACCGGCTCCAAGAGCATAATTCAGAGACTCCTCAAAAGCTCCCAGGTGATAAAATACTTTAGATACCACTAACTACCTTCATCTTCATACAAAACTTTTGTTTTGTCTACAGATTCAGAAATTTCTGCCCAGAAGTCATTGACAACTGCATTCAATTTGTGTAGTGCAAATTCCTTAAGCTGTGGTTCTTCTTCATCCAGAAGAGAAATAATACCAGCGGCTGAGGTGATCCTGACTGAGCCTCGCAGTCAGTTCGCTCGCAACCCGGCCGCGCTGCGTATCTGTCAGCCCAGGCCCCACTAGCTCCGCCGCGTCGCCGAGTTTCCCGGGAGCACCAGGAGCTTTCTATTACAGTAAATATGTTCAGCTCATAAAGAATTTCGACACATCAGTTCTCAAAGGACAGCAACTAACATGGACATACTTTTCAGTTCCCTTTTATGTTACACACAGTGTTATAGTTTGTAGCTACGTATCCTCCTGAAGTTTCATATGTTCATAGGTAGACCTTTGGGGGATGTGACTGATCATGGAGATGTGATATTCATCAGTGGATTATTACATACATGAGTTTATAGCTAAGCGTGATGTTGGGAGGTGAAGCCTGGCTCCAGGAAATGGGTCATTGGGGACGTGCCCTGGATAAGGCTATCTCCCTGCTTTCTCCCTTGACCTCTCTGCTTTCTAGATTGTGCCATGACCTGCTTCTCCTTCACCATGCCTTGGAGCCAGCTGATTCTGAACTGAAATCTTTCCTAATTGAAAGTTTGAATGAACATCTCCTTTAAGTTGTGATGTTGGGTACTGCATCTCAATGATGAGAAAATAAGTGAAATACATAATTTAATGCTAATGCACATGGTTATGAAAGTTTTTTGGTCAATAAAATGTTAGTGGAAGTGACAGCATAGTTCTATGTGTAAAAGATATAAAGGTCTGTGTACACCATCTAATTGTGTGACCTTGTCTGTGGGAAACCTGTGATTGGCATTCATTTTATATTAGCCTCAGCCATATTTTTTAAGTTTCTTTGTTAGTCTCTATTTCTCACCTATTTCCTTAAGTCTCCTGCTACCCTCCCCCACAGGGGTAGAATTTCCTGCCATTTGCCCGGTTGCCTAGTTACACGCTCCCTTTCATCCTCTTTCTCCACTGCATGGCTAAGACCTCCCATAAACTCCCCATAGTTGTTTATTTACCTGCTCATGTGTGCATTCCCTGCCCCATTTACCCCACCTTGCTCAGGATTGCATCAGCTAACCTTATATATATTGCTGGCTTCTATACAGTAAAAGACTTGATCAGAATCCTGTCTTGTCTCCATTTCTTGTGCCTTCCTGTCCCGTTCTTATCCCCACTCTCCCTCCAGGGTCTATGTCGACTTGCCCATGGGTCGGGTCAAGTTCCCGGCACTTGTCAGATAAGAGTTCTGAGAAACTGAGAGAAAAAAGCTCCTACAAATAATCACTTATAACACAAATAAATGACTGTTTTTCCTCCATTCAGGTTCGAGTATTATGGTGTCTGCATATCTTGAATTAATTATTTTTTGTTCAATACAGTTACAACTTATAGAATTCTATCCATTTTTCCTTATTCTCTTAAGATAAATATCCTTGACTATATGGTTGTTTGCAAATCTGTGTTATTCTTTCTTATCATCTAAAATTTTCTGTTAGTTCTGTAGAACAGCTATGTGATCTTGCATATGGGTATTTATAGTAATTGTCTGCATTTAGGTGCAGCACAAATAGACACAATTTGAGCAGAAGGATGTGATGGATGTTTCTCTTAACTTTTTAAAAAATGAAACATTTCAAAATTCTAGACGGCTTTCACATATTTTATTTTGCCCAAATTCATTATATAAAATATGGATTCCATCTTTTGATTATTTCAGCAGGTTTAGAACTACATTTGATAATCTTTACAAAATATGTTATCTGATATCATATAAAAGACTAAATGTCTTTCAGCACCAATTGCTTGCATTCGAAGTACTCAGGTGAGAAAATTCTTTGAATAAATACCTACAGGATATTAGGGCTCAAAAAATTAAGTCAAATATAAGGAACAGACAAATAACATTCTGATGAGTCAAATCCATGCTAAATGCTAGGAACATTTAGGAGAATGAGCTAAGGTTAATGATTAGTTGCACAGATACAGGACATAATAGATATTTCTCACATCTTTACATTTATTAAGAACATATTTAGTGGCATTTTGAGAAGAGTGTATGTTATGTACTATTTGCGACCTTGCATATCTAAAAATATTATTCCATTGCCACTTTTGATTAATATTATATCAAAATACAGATTTCTATGTCTTAAATCATTTTGTTCTGGTAAGAATTTTGAGGGTATTCTTCACTGTCATTTAGTATTCTATGGTACTAGTAAGAAGAATAGTGTCTTTCTGATTTTTCCAGAATTTGTACCCATGTTGTTTGGAGAGTTGAAAATACTTTCTTTTAACACTAACTATTCTGGGATTCTATGTTTGCATGTTTTCCATTAGCTTGTTGCCCTGTCAAATCATGGTATCCTTCAGCTTTAAGCAATCTACTCAAAATCTATTAAAAATATTATCTTCTCCATATTTTCCCAGTAAATGACTTGTTAATATAAGTGTGCCTTGAGGTGGCATGCCTTACTAACAAGAGCAGAGACTACATGCACACATATATATTTAACAATGAAAATATTTATTTATTCGTACTATTAATGAAGGGCTAACAAGGAGTTCTATGAAAATACACAAAACAGAATGAGGAAAAATTACATATATATATATATATATACATATATATATACATATATATATACATATACATATATATACATATACATATATATATATGTACATATATATATATATATGTATATATATATATATATATATATATAACCATCGGTGTGAATCTAAACAAAATTTTTTTTGCTATATGAAATTCCCCTGCTACTTTCTTATAAATTTGAATTCAATTAGGACATCTAGAAATCCTGGTTGAGAAATCCTATAATGCCACCCTAGTTGGACCTGAATGGGGTACCTGCATGCTGGGCTGCTGCTGCAGAGAGAGCTTACAAGAGTAGCTGGTTGTAAACCGGGCATGGTGGCGCATGCCTGTAATCCCAGCACTCGGGAGGCTGAGGCAGGAGGATTGTTGTGAGTTCGAGACCAGCCTGAGCTACAAAGTGAGCTTAAGGCCAGCCTGAACTGCATAGTGAGACCCTGTCTCAAAAAGACAAAAAAAAAAAAAAAAAAAAAAAAAAAGAGTAGCTGGTTGAGTCCACAGATGCGAGGTTCATGTCAGTGGTTTCCTGGAGAAGACACCAGTAGGTCAGCCTTTCCAACCCATTCCACATTTTCATTTTTGCATATCACCTGTGGAAGAGGTATAAACACACGGTTGGTGGAAGTAGTCCAGCAAAGACATCCTGTTCAGGTTATATGTCAGGAGTAGTTGTTTGCACATTTTAGTGATACTGGAGTCCACAGAAGCCCTGGACTGTCCATACCTTTCCTTTTTTTTTACTTTGTCTATTTGGTACAGGGTCTTCTTCAACAGATCGGACTCATAGTAATCATCCTATTTTCAGCCTCTCCAGCGCTGGGATTGCAAGCATGCGCCACCATGCCTGGACTCTGTCACCAGCTCAGCGCCAGGGTTTGGGGCCAGCACAGCAAGCTGGATCAGAAATTGAATCCTGGTCCCTTGTGCTTGCCATAGCAGGCCCTTTTTCTCCCAAACTATCTCAGTAACCCTCGTACTTTCTTATTTTACCCTTGAAATCCATGAAACATTTATTACTTAGTGTTGGTGGGTTTCATAAATAGTCACATGGCTGTGTCTTAGCCATTATTTTTGAAAGCCAGTCTTCCAGTAGTGGAACACTAAGCTTACATGCTAAGCATTGGGAATTTCGTTAAGTTGTTCCTCCCACATTTTTTTCCTATTTATGTTGTTCCCTTGTGTGTCCCCTACTTCCTCTCAGTATTGCACTCTCTCCCTTTCTTTCTCTGTCTCTGTCTCTGTGTGTATCTCATTCTCACTCTTTTTCTATGATGTATTTAAATAGTCAATTTTGTTTCTTTTATGAGTTCTTGAAAGTTTTGTTTTCAACTCATGAATATTACTGTATTTAATTTAAAATAATATTTATTTGGTGCACATTTAGACAGAGAAGTAAACATAACTGAATAATAATTCACATTCTATATCCCAACTTTGAGAGTACTATAACCCTTTTATTATAAAAATAACATCAATACTAAAAAATTCAAATCATACGGAAAGTTATAAAATAAAAACCAATTTCTCTATACTTATTGTCTAACTATACTTCCCTCTGAAAGAAGCTATAACCATTTTGTTTTGGTGTCTTTTCACTTAAGAATTGTGTGTATATAAAATATATATTACCAGTTATACAAAATTTATAATCATGTATATTATAAAGATAACAAAATAATGTCTTTTGCAATGTATAACTGCATATTAGTTATACAGAGCAGAGGGTGTCATTCTAGTGAATTTCTGAGTGCACGTGGAAATTTTTTTTATATTTTACAATTTCTTTGTTATGCTTGTTTATTATATATGTACATCTTTGTCTTTATAGTAAAACATCAGTATTAATGTGTACCTAATAATAATGTGCAGTCAAAATACTGTATAATAAATTAGATATAATAAAATAAACATGCAACATTCTATCTAGTCACATATACAATGAATTTTAATTATTAGTATTTTTTATTGAAGAACAAATAGCAATGAGACAGTTTCAAATCAAATTAGCAGGATTCAATAATTAATACACTGCATTTTTTGTGGTGGTTTGTTGTCATACAAGGTGCATACATGATATTCTACTTACAAACACTATTAGAGCAGATGTTTCTAATCAATGAATTAAGAGAATGTAGCTATATACTTATCTTATTTTTTAAAGCTGAATTATAGTACAGTTTCAATAATTAATACTTTCTACCTTGTTATCTTCCTATTGGTTGACCATAGTACGAGAAGCTGACATAGCATCCTGCCCAAGCACTATAAGTGTAAATCTTGCTTCTCATGGGATTATGCAGAAGTACTGCATATTTATCCTAACTGTACTGTTTATACAAACACATCATTGTTCTTCATTTATATCCTACTTTTTTTTGTTCAGACCTGTCAAAGACGGTCACTCCATTGTCATTCAACCATTATAGGTGCTTGAAATCGGCGACACAATCAAACACAGTCCAGCAGTCCACAATAATAGTGAGTTATCTGAAGAAATTGTTCACTACAAGCCATTTACAGCTCAACTTATTATAATGGCCTTATTTTATATAGCTCATTTTATACTTTTCTGCTGGATGCATAAGACCAAGGTAAAGCAAGACGTATATAACAAAAAATGTAGCATTTGTATCTGGTGAGGTCAGTCACATCACCTCAGGGCTTATCCTGTAATCCTGTACCTCACCCTATAGATCCTTTTTCTGTGACACCCATGTGGATGAGTCACAGGCATTGCTTGAACAGTTTGTTCTTTGTGAGAGCCTGAAAGACAGTTTTATCTCCATGTGATTCTCCTTAGGCACACTGTAGATCATTGAACGCATTCCTCTGTGGCTCTATGATCTTCTTGATCAGAAAACTTGGAGCACAAATGAGTTCCATGATGTTGCAGTACAGGTTCTCCTGTGTCCTGAGCCTTCACTGACCTTGAAAGGCTAGGGCCAAAATGTTGGCTGACCTTGCAGCCCTTCTACTTCTCTAATTTTTGATGTGTGAGGTTAGGTTGTTAACCATACAGAAAAGAAGCTGATTAGTACCCTGTAGCATATGCTGTTCAGTTTGCCCGAACTATCTGACTCAGTTCTTTTTAGTTGTTGCTATACATTTCTATTTGTATTTCTTCTTGTGAGTTCTTATACTAGGGAGACTATATGATATTTGCACATGTGTGTCTGGTTTATTTCACTTATGAGTATATGTTCAAGTGGCATCCACTTCAATATAAATGCTTCAAGCTTATCATTCTTTGAAGTTGAGCAATATTCCATTATATAGAAATATCACATCTTTTTCAA
Organism: Ctenomys sociabilis; assembly: GCA_004027165.1. Classification (NCBI taxonomy): domain Eukaryota; kingdom Metazoa; phylum Chordata; class Mammalia; order Rodentia; family Ctenomyidae; genus Ctenomys; species Ctenomys sociabilis. The sequence goes on from PVKA01003501.1 coordinate 91,439, forward strand.
CCATTCCTCATGTGACAGGCATCTTGGTTGTTTCCAAGATTTGGCTATAACAAATTGTGCTGCTATAAATATAGATACACATATATCACTATGATATAATGTTTTCAGTTTCTCTGGAAAAATTCCCAGTAGGGGGATAGCTAGCTTGAATGGAATTTCCAGTCCTACTTTTGTGAGGAGTTTCCACACTGATCTCCACATAGGTTACACCAGTCTACATTGCTACCATCAGTGGAGAAGTGTTCCCTTTTCCCCACATCCTCTCCAACATTTGTTTTTGGTTGATTTTTTCATGATAGCCATTCTTTCTGGAGTGAGAATATATTTCAGTGTTGTTTTAACTTGCATTTTATACATGGCTAGTGATGTGGAGCATTTTTTCATATACTTATTCGTTTCTTTAATTTCATTTCTGAGAAGTGTGTATTCATCTCAGATGCCCATTTCTGAATTGGGTCTTTAAATTTGAGGGCCATAATATATCTTAGTTCTTTATAAATTCTAGAGAGTAGACCTTTGTCAGAGTGCCTATTAGTTAGGATTTTTTCAAAATTTGTGGGTTGTCTTTTCACTTTGTTGACAATTTCTCTTGACATGCAGAAACTCCTCAAGAACAGTTAATACCAGTTATTAATTCTTTCAAGTGTTTCCCGTGTGAATACATGGTTGTTCATGAACTGTTTGCCTAACCCTATGTCTTCAAGAGTTCTTTCAACTTTCTCTTCCAGGAGATTGAGTGGTTCTGTTTCAGTGTTTAGATCTTTCATCCATTTTGACTTTAGTTAAGTGCATGGTGATAGAGCTGGGTCAATTTTAGTTTTCGGCATATAGAAAGCCAGGTTTTCTAGCACCATTTGTTAAAGAGGCTATCTTTCTTCCAGTAAGCTTGTTTGGCCCCTTTGCTGATGATCAGGTGGCTGAGTGTGTTTTCAGAGGCCTCTCGTCTTCTAATCTATTCCATTGATCCTCAGATCTATTTCGTTGACAATCAAGATTTTATCACAGTGGCTTTGTAATATAATTTCAAGTCAGGAGTTGTGATGCCTCCTGCCTTTTCTTTGTTGGCCAAGTTTGCCTTTGCTATTCTAGGACTTTTTCCCCTAACCAATATATAGTGGCCCTCTTTGTGTCATTTGATCATTCTTTGAGACTGTCTGAGAACAGAATTGCTACTTCTGCTTTTTTCTGAGGTGCTGGGGCATGTAGTATTGTTTTCCATCCTTTGACTTTGAGCCTATGAATGTCTTTTTGCGTTAGTGTGTTTCTTGTATAGAGTATATTGTTGGATTTTGTTTCCTAATCCACTGTCCGGCGCAGAAAGGAAAACTCAGTCACACCTTGCCTTCTTCTTAGAAGGGGAGATCTCCGTTTATTGCGGAAGTACAGCAGATTATATAGTATAGTTAAACCAATCCTCAGCAGCCACACACAAATATACAGCCAATCCTGCTCTGTTGCCAGGCAGCCCCCCAATTCTATCTGGATCCACAGACAGGGCCATCACTATTTCTTATCATACCTAACATGTCAAGGTGGAATCCACAGAAAGCGCCAAGCTGTTTCCCAGGGACCTTGAGTTATTGCCAAGCCTCATTATCCAAAGACCTTGAGCCGCTGCCTGCGGCGCTCCCACCAGGAAGCCCCTCGTTCTACTAGGCCATCCTGTTTGTCAGGATGGGCCGATATGGCTCACGGCTGTTAACCTTGATATGTCAGGATGGAGACTGCAGGACAGAAACAAGCTGCCACATCTGGACACCGTTCCCAACATCTCCCCCTTTTTTATTTATTTATTGAGCAGGAGGGAGTAGAGGTATGACCCCGTTCTATGACAAGGGGTATTTGCAAGACATGGAAGTCGCGAGTGTTCCCCACGAGCTCCACCCGCACCACCCGGTACCTTTTGCACGGAGATGGGATCTTGGGCACCAACCCATATGCAGTTATACTTGCTCCCCAGAGACCCCGAGAACAGGAACCCTCGTAGATCTCTCTGCAGTGTATGTGCATCCTGCATCGTATATAATTGGGGAAGAAACGTTGGAAGGAATGATAGCCTATTTACAAGCATGATAAGTGGCCAACAGTGAGGGTCGTGTTGATCAGACACAACCGTGACTCACTATTCTAGACAAAGGACAAGTGACAACCCCGGCCAAAGGTATGTCACCCTTGCAGCAAGATGTACGCTTCACCCATTACAACATGGCCAGCCATGTCTCTGGGTTTTGTCCTTTCTCCATGGCCAAAAGTGCCTGTTTTAGGACGATGCGGTTCCTACGCTATCTGCATACCATCTGACATACCAGGAAAAGACTTCCCATGGCCCCAAGAAGAGCCAGGATGGCCATGGCGCCCATACCGGCCCACTCCTTGAAGAAGGAAAAGGTTTTCTCAAGCCATTTAGACAGGCTGCCTAACGACAGAGCAGTGACCAAAGTGGCATTGAAACGAGCAATCTCAAATTTTTGAATATTTATGAGTTGTTCCAACTCACGCGACCAATTGCCCTGTAGATATTGACTGATTTGATTAGAAATAGAGCTATTAACAGGCAAAGGGGTCACACACACTCTTCCGACGTTGGCAACACAGCTTGTGCTGATAATCCCGAACAGCTTCTTCCTGTAAAATATCAACTCGTTCATTAACTCTTAATATACCACTAAAAAATTTGGAATTGATGCTATTTTGTGTATCCAGAATATCTGCTGTCTGCTTGATAATGGAATTAATTTCTGAAGCCATTTTCACTTGAGAGGTGAGGGCAACAGCAGCTGCAGCAGCCGCTGCAGCGGCAGTGACTATGGCAGTGACTATGGCTGCTGTAATGCCGAAGTCACGCTTGTTTCTAATAAGTTGAATCAATGGGAAACTTTCTGGCTCAGCCTGAACAGGAATAGGTACATATTGTGGGACCTTCATGACAAGGAAGGTGGAGTCAGAAACATTTATACACTGGGTAAGGGTACAATTTGTTAAAAGATTACAATTTATCTCTGAGGAGCTAGTCTTGATGACCAAAAATAAGTAGGGGTTTTGGAGACAAACTGATTATAGCCAGAATCGAATGTCTATTGTGCCAGCGTCCCAGTATCAGCCCCAGTATAGCCCCCAGCAGGAGGATCCCTAACAAAACCAATACTTGTACCACTTCTGGCGTCAAGTTGTGAGTCATCATCATTCTGTTGATCCTTTGGTGGACTGCACACTCTGGTCAATCGCTCTGGAACCCAAACTGGATCACTTCCTTTTTCCTGTGGAAACACACATACTGCCCCTCGCGTCCGGCTGAGCACTGGAGCAGAGTCTTGCCAGGTATCCGATAGGGTGTCCTTCCATCGAACCCATTGGGTGGAGGGTTCAGGAATGCTCCCATGACGAGCAGCAGGGGAGGAACCTTGTGAATCCAACTGCAAAAAATTATAAGTAAAAAGTGCTACAGATAGTCTAGCTTGGGGTGTCAGCCCAAAGGCTACTCCCTCCTTTTGTTTTTGTAAAAGAATCTTAAGAGTTTGGTGGGCTCGTTTTATAATGCCTTGGCCCTGAGGATTATAGGGTATGCCATAAGTGAGGGAAACTTCCATTTGTTGACAAAAGGAAAGAAAGGATTTGCTAGTATATGCAGGTCCATTGTCTGTCTTTAGATGTTGGGGTTTGCCCCACGCCGCCCATGCGGCAAGACAATGTTGAATTACGTGGCTTGCTCGTTCTCCAGATTCAAGGGAAGCAAAAATAACATGTGAAGCAGTATCTATAGACATATGGACATATTTCAGCGAGCCAAATTCCGAGATATGAGTTACATCCATCTGCCAAACATGATTTGGTGCCAGGCCTCAAGGGTTAACTCCCTGAGGAGGTGTTATCTGTGTAACCACGCATGCTGGGCAATGCCTGACAATATCTCGGGCCTGTTCTCGAGACAATTTAAACCTGAGTTGTAGGGTTTTAGCATTTACATGAAAACGTGCATGAAACTGTTGAGCCTGTGAAAGAGGATCTGAGAGAGCAAGGGCGACAAGTGGTCTGGTAGCAGCATCAATCCTCGCATTGCCTTCAGCTAGCGGCCCAGGAAGGTTGGAATGAGCACGAATATGATCAACAAAGAAAGGGTGTTGGCGCTGTAAAATAAGAGAGCGCAACTGAAGGAATAAGGAATGGACAGTAGAGTTGCCACGTATCGGTCCCACTGCCTCCAAGACGGAGAGAGCACCGACCACATAATGGGAATCTGAAAGCAGATTGAAAGGTGTAGCAAATTGCTGGAAAACTGTAAGGACTATCTTCAGTTCTGTCACTTGTGGTTGTCCTGGTTCAAATTGAATAGTTACTGGTGTTTCTCCCTGAACCATATATGCACCTATGCCTGTTTTGGAGCCGTCGGTAAAGATAACCGGGGCATCTAGTGGTCTTTTTGAGGTGATATGTGGAAAGATGACAGGGTGAGCTGTGATAAACTGGAGAATGGGGCTTTTAGGATATTGATTATCTATTGTGCCTGAAAAAGTGCACCGGAGGATGGCCCATATATCTAGGCAGGCTACCAGTGTCTCTATTTGTCAGGCCTGGTAAGGAACCTTGAGATGCTCAGGTGGAATACCAAAATGTTGGATGTAAGCTTTAATGCCTCTCAGTGCCAACTGTGCCACCATCTCAGGGTAATAGCTGATGACTTTACCTGGTGAGATGTGAGGATGGATCCAGAGAAGAGGCCCATCTTGCATGAGCACAGCAGTGGGTTGTGCTAGCGTTTTAAGAATGCATAGCAACAGAGGCTGCTTAGGATCATATCTATTTAGGGAGGCATCTTGCAATGTTTGTTCTATAGTGGCTATGGCTTTTCTGGCTCCAGGGGTTAGTGCTCTTGGAGAATTTAGATCTGAATCTCCTTTAAGCAAATTGAATAACGGTGCAAGCAAATGATTGGGGATCTTAAGGAATCCACGTAGCCAATTAACATCACCCACAAATTTCTGGACAGCATTTAGGGTAGTAAGACAATCTACATGGAGATGTAACTTTTGTGGTCTGACCTTATCTGAGTGAATGGTAGCTCCCAAAAACTGAACAACTTCACCAATTTGAATTTTTTCTGGGGCTATGAACAATCCATGTGATTCTAAAGCTTTTGTGAGGGCTAACAAGGTTTTATCTAACACTGATGGAGAGGGATGAGCCAAGAGAATATCGTCTATGTAGTGAATATATTTTAATTGTGGCGTGGATGAAAGGATAGGACCGATGGCGGCAGAAACAAATAGCTGACACATAGTGGGACTATTTTTCATTCGTTGAGGTAAAACTGTCCACTCATATCTTTGATCTATATGTTCTTGATTTTGAATGGGGATTGTAAATGCAAACCTTTGAGTATCTGAAGGATGTAATGGAATGGAGAAAAAACAATCTTTAATATCAACACTAAGGATAGACCAATGCTTTGGAATGGCACTGAGTGCTGGTAAGCCTCGCTGTACTCCTCCCATAGGTGTCATTTGTTGATTTACAGCCCTCAAATCATGAAGTAAGCGCCATTTCCCTGATCGTTTTTTAATCACAAATATGAGTATTCCAAGGCGATGTAGAAGGCTGTATATGCCCTAATTTTAGTTGTTCTTGTACCAATGTTTGAGCCGCTAACAATTTTTCTTTAGGGAGGGGCCACTGATTTACCCATACTGGGGAGTCTGTTTTCTAGGTGATTTTAAGCGGCTGAATTTTTATATCAGTGACCCCCATCAAAAACCCAGGCCTTCTGTATTTTGTTTTCTGTAAGTGGCCTGGACAGGTATAGTGCGTCCTTGTAAGGCACGCCCTAAACCTTTTCCTGCTACATAACCTAATTTGTGCATTAATTCTCTTGCTTGTGGGGAATATTCATTACACAAGGTCAAATCCATTTCAGTAAGAATATCTCTTCCCCAGAGGGTCACAGGAAGAGGCAATACATAGGGAACCAGCTCTCCATGATGTCCCTCATCATCACTCCATTTAATGGGAGAACTGCTAATATCTGGAGCCTCAATAGCTCCCAAGCCTTGAAGTACCTGCCAAGCTGCTTGCGTCGGCCAGGAGGGTGGCCAATCTTTTAAGGCGATAATGGTGCGGTCAGCGCCAGTATCCAATAAGCCTTGGACTCGATGACCATTGAGCCAAAGGGTAAGCATGGGCCTTTGATCTAATTTAATTACCAAATTGGCAAGCTTTACATTGGAGGATCCGAAACCCTGTGCACCTCTTTCTTGCAAAGCTGCAGGAAAACGATCATGTAAACTAGGAAGAAGCAACAATTGGGCAATCCTATCTCCCCCATTGATAGCTATGGGTCCTTTTGGTGCTGAAAGCATGACCTTAATCACCCCATGATAGTCTTGTTCAATAACTCCTGATAATACCTGAAGCCCTTTCATTGTGAGAGAGGATCGTCCAAGGACAAGCCCCACAGAATTAACAGGTAACGGGCCTCGCATATCTGTGTCTATGGCCTGTATACCCATTTGGGGAGTTATGACCAATCCGGAGGTGGCACGGAGGTCCAGTCCTCCTGAGCCGGGCGTGGCTCGCCGCGGTTGCTGCTCAGCTGATGAAAAGTTTGAGGGCGCGGGTTGTCTAGGAGGCGCTCTCGAGCCAGATAAGATTGGGGGCCCCTGGGGGAATGCCGAGGGGGCCCCCGCTGCCCGTTTTTTGGCTCCACTAATTGATCAAGCGGCTTGCCTTCCACGTCAAACTTAGACCTGCACCATTCAGCACGGTGTGGCCCCCTCTTGCATCTACGGCATATGCCAACAGCTGGAATCACTCTCCGGGTGACATCTTGTTTCTCTTTCTCAGGGCTATTTCTCCTAAAATGCTCATCTTTACCACATCCGTAACACCCATTTCCTCGTTTTGAACCCCCCTTGCGAGTATTGGCGTCCTTAGAAAATTTCATAAACATAGCTGCTAGGCCCGAATTGGTAAGAGGTCCCCCTATCTCACGGCAAAGTTTCATCCAGACCTCTAGTGGTTTGTTTTTGTATGGCCGTATTGCATTTTGGCACTCCTTTGTGCATTGTTCATAGATTAATTGTTTTACAAGCAGCATTGCCTGCTCTGCCTCTCCAAAGGTCCTTCCTGCTGCTTCCATCATTCTAGCCACAAAATCTGAAAATGGCTCAGAGGGACCCTGTATTATTTTGGTGAGATGACCCGACACTTCTCCTCTGGCTGAGACTCTCCGCCACGCTGCAGCGGCACACCTATTTATCTGTGCATAAACTTCAGGAGGAAAATTTGTCTGCATATTCGCAAACCTTCCTTGACCAAGCAACATATCAGCGTTCCATGCAGCACGCTGATTCTGAGCATTGGCATCAGCCTGCTCATAAGTAACCTCAATCCACCAAGCCTTCCAATCCAGGTATTGTCCAGGACTCAAAGTAGCCTTCGCAATAGCGACCCAATCCGAGGGCGTCATGGCGTTGCCTGCCAATGCCTCAATAAGAGACTGTGTATAGGCTCCATTAATCCCATAAAGTGTTACACTCTCCTTCAGGTGCCTAACAGTCTTAACATCCAAAGCCTGGTGTTGTCTGTTTCCCTGCGCATCAGTGATCACTGGAAAACACCTAAGATGGCGCCCCATCCCAGCAGGGTCCTCCGCCCGCACAGAGTCCCACAAGCCGGAATGGAAATGCTTGTGAGGGGAGAGACTCCTACGTCTCCCGGGACAGTCAGTGCAAGCCGCATCAGGCATAGCCAGCGATGGGGCAGTGGGATTGACAACAGGCTGTAACTCTGGAGCAGTACAAGGTGGGCCATGGTGACTCGACCAAGACGGATTACACCCCGGGGCACGACCGATCTTTGGCGTGCCAGGTATGCCAAGGTCACTTTCCAACTGCACAGTAGCATAGGCCATTATTTTTTGCAACTCATCTATAGCCTCTGCATAAACGCCCTGGGCCGATCTTCCTCATCTGAACTAGAGTCCACACTCTCATCCGCACCTTCATCCGCACTCATCTCCTGTTTATCAACTTTGCTGCCTTCCTTAGACTCCGCTCTAGCATGGTCCAGAGCGATAACACTTGCAGCAACATGTTCATGACAAGCTGTGTCTGTGAGACAACTGCGAATGAATGCCCATAGTGGCCGCACACAAGGACTAAGAAGGCCATTCGTAGCTGCAAAATCAACATCCTTTCCTAACTTGTCCCAGCTGGCCAAAGTTAAGGACCCAGTGGGAACAAACCAGGGAGCTATCTCATCAATAGATGACAAAACTGTTTTTATAGAAAACATTTTTTCTATGTTTTCTTGTTTTTAACCTTGACTCCCTTAGAGTCTAACAGAGCGCCTATGGCTTGTTGCAAGCTATGACTGCTCTGTGCTCCCATTGTAGTTTTAATTCCTATGTAGTTTTAATTTCTATTTGCTCCTGCCTGGCCACAGCGGTCCCTGCCTCTTTATTTGGGCAGTCCCAGCTCTCTTTATTTGGAGCTGATCCAGCTCTCTTATCCGGAGCTGACCTGTGGTGCGTCCACCACCCACCCCTCTTTATTTGGAGGTGCTTACCCAAGGTGAGTCCTGAGATTCAGAGCCACAGCAAACTGCCTCGCCAGCAAGGAAGATGCAGCAGCCCTTGTTCCCCTCTGGTCCGGCCAAAAAAGGAGGATGCTCCCGGAAAACGTCCCCGTACGGGCCACCAATTGTCCGGCGCAGAAAGGAAAACTCAGTCACACCTTGCTTTCTTCTTAGAAGGGGAGATCTCCGTTTATTGCGGAAGTACAGCAGATTATATAGTATAGTTAAACCAATCCTCAGCAGCCACACACAAATATACAGCCAATCCTGCTCTGTTGCCAGGCAGTCCCCCCATTCTATCTGGATCCACAGACAGGGCCATCACTATTTCTTATCATACCTAACATGTCAAGGTGGAATCCACAGAAAGCGCCAAGCTGTTTCCCAGGGACCTTGAGTTATTGCCAAGCCTCATTATCCAATGACCTTGAGCCGCTGCCTGCGGCGCTCCCACCAGGCAGCCCCTCATTCTACTAGGCCATCCTGTTTGTCAGGATGGGCCGATATGGCTCACGGCTGTTAACCTTGATATGTCAGGATGGAGACTGCAGGACAGAAACAAGCTGCCGCATCTGGACACCGCTCCCAACAATCCACTGTGCCAGTCTATTTCTCTTAATTGGTGAATTGAGTCCATTTACATTGATGGTTATAATTGAAATGTGTTGAGTTATGACTGTCATGTTATTTACCTGCTGTTTACTCCTTTTTATTCTATGTTTAATTGTTTTCCCCGTTTAGTGGGTTCCTTTCGTTCTCATTCATGGAGTTCTGGTCATTGTGGTCTCTCTCTGGAACACCTTTTAGTAGGCTGTGTAGGGATGTCTTTGTCATCGTGAAATTCTTTAGTTGTTCTTTATCTTGGAAGTATATCACTTGTCCATCAAACTTGAAAGAGAGTTCTTCAGGATATAGAAGTCTGGGCTGGAATTTGTTTTCATACAGGACTTGAAGAACTCTGTTCCATGCTCTTTTTGCCTTCATGGTTTGTGGAGAGAAATCGGCTATAATTCTGATGGGTTTTTCCTTTGAATGTGATCTACTTCTTCTCTCTAGCAGCTTGCAGCATATTATTTTTGTGTTGGATTTCTGGGATCTTGATATGTCTTGGTGTGTTTTTAATTGGGTTGAAGTTATTTGGTGTTGTGTATGCTTCAGTTACCTGAATGTTGGATTGTTTCCTCATATTTGGGAAGTTTACTGCTATTACTTGTACCCATATTCTTTTTATATCATTTGTATTGACTCCTTCATTCTCATTGATGCCAATTAATCTCACATTGTTCATCTTGCAATCATCTTGCAGGTGATAGATTGTTTTTTCCTGCATTCTCATTGTTTTTAAGAGATCCTTTCTCCTCTTTTCACTAGCTGCTCAAGCATCCTCAAGATCTGAAACTCTGTCTTTGCTTTCACTCAAATGGTTTTGTAGACTTATGATTGAGATTTTTAGTTCTTCTATATCTCTTCGATTCTGCTTCATGCATTCTGTTTCTTTTCTGCATTGCTCATTCCAGGAATCCGTCATATTTTTGATCTCCTCTATTTTTTTTTTAATCAATGTCTTCTTTAGAGGTAGCTAATAATTCTTTTACTGCAGTATTTTTTTCCTACTTGGGTTTCTTCTATATATATTTCCAGAATTGATTTGCTACTTCAGATGCGATGATTTCAAAGATTTCTTTTTTTGTTTCAGAAATTATTTCTGCTTTGAGTTCCTCTTTACCTTTCTGCTGTTGTTTCTTTGATTCTGACACTGTTAACTCATACATTTCAGCTGGATTTCTCCACTTGTTTTACGTGGGTTTTGCGTTTCACCCATGTGTTTCTGAATTTGATTCATTACTTCAGATGCTATGTATTCAAATATTTATTTTTTTATGTCATGCATTAATTCTAGCCTGAGTTCCTCTATATCTCTCTGATTTTGTTTCTGCCTCTGTTTATTCATTCATTTCAGCTGGGCTAGTGTCCTCTGCATTTATTGGTAGACTTGAGGCCTGGGATTGCCTTTTTCTCCTTGTGTTTGCCATTTTGTATAGCACTGACCTCTCATATTTGGTGTAGAGTTTTGGTGCATTTATAACCTTAGTGCATAATGAGATTCGGGTGCCAGTCTATTAAGTTTGAGATTATCCTGTTATGTCTGGCCTAGATCTAGCTGTTGTGTTCAGTTTCTTTTTGCTGCAGCTCTTCTGGTACAGCTGTGAGCCTGTGGCTCCCCTCTGTTGGGTCCCTGTTCCCGGAGCACTGGGGAGTGCAGGAGCTCTCTCTCACACTCTCCAGGTTGGGCGAGGGTTCATCGGGTGCCGGGAGAGTCACAAATGTTCTTACTTCTGTGGGCTTGGGGGTGGGGGCTCTGAGGAGTTGCTGGCCAAGTCAGTCTGGGGTCTCAGGCTGGTCACTCGGTAGGTTTGCTTAGGGAAGGGGCTCCAGATATCGCTGTGGGCACAGGTTTATTAGTATTTTTGATCTCACGATAAAACAGGATATATGAATATGTGGCACTTTCTAACCAATAAGAGCTATTAGGGAAAGTGTTTCAATATTATTTCCATATATATCTACAGTTAGTAAAAATGGTTATATTTTAGAACATATACATTAGTACATGTGTGCTATACTGAATGACTTTAATGACTCCTTTTATTCTGACCTTGACTCTGTCTGTCTTCTACCTTCTTATTCCCTTCATTTTTTCTGAAAATTTTCCATCTACTTTTTTCTTTGTATTTAGGACAGGGTGTACAGGGTGTATAGGGTTTCACTGCGTAGATTGGGCTTGTAGTGATCCTCTTATTTTAGACTTCCCAAGTGCTGGATTACAAGTGTCCGCCACCATGCCCTGTCTCAGTCACCACTTCAATGCACCCTATGGGGGGAGGGACAGGGGATTGAACTCCTGGCCCCTGCATCTGCCTAAGCAGGTGCTTCAATCCACTGAGCTATTTTAGTTTGTCTTCCGTCTACTTTTATCTCACCCTTGTTTCCAAAATGAACTCTGGTATCAATATTATGGTAGCTGCTATCTGTATCTTAGCAAGTATTTTTGTAACATCAAAGAGATAATAATCTGTAAACTAGTACATCATTTGTTTTTCAGCTTGATATGTCTTACAGACTGTCAAAATGATCAGAACAAGTGCTTATTTAAATGTGTTTTATGGTGCCAGGGAGATGGCTCAGTGGAATAACCACTTCCCTGGCAAGCGCAAGGACCTGAGTTCAATCCCCTGTTTTGAAAAAAAAAAAAAAGTTTTATAGTATTCCATGAAAAGTTAAATATATTTTGCTGGTTTTAAAGCACAGGCATTTTAGGTTAACTTTTAAAAAAAATAAAAATGAGATTTTTAAAAGCTGATATAAATTTTTTTTTTAGCTGAATATTACTCATATTTTAACAAATAATTCTTCTGGGATTAGAACTTCTTTTCTTCAAAGAATTTCTTCAAACAAATCTTCTTCTGAGTACTACACAGCCTCATTTTCCTTTCATGAACCATGTAGATTCCAACCTCTATCAGTGCATGCTCATATTTTTGTAGTAAAACTGAACAAAAACAGTGATTGTCTCTCATAGAATTCTGGAGAGTATTAGAGATCTTGTGTCCTATATTTCGTGAATAAGAGGTAACTACTTACTTTATTATTCTAAATGTCATTAGTAAGGAAACTGAAGATGGTAAAAACATAATAACCCAACATAAGAAAATTTTCATTTTAGAATCTTTGATTCAAAAATAAGTATGGGTTGGATGCAGTGGCATGGGCCTGTAATCCAGGCATTTTGGGAGTGTGGGGCCAAAGAACTGCACATTCATGTCCTGCCTGGTTAACTTAGTGATTCCCTGTCTCAAATTTTAAAACAAGGGGATGTAGCTCAGTGTTAAATCACTCCTTGGTTTGAACACCAGTACTATTACTAAATAAATGATGCAGTGGTTGAAGAGAGCAATAATATGAAGTGACATTTGTGTGTTCTTAGCAACTGCCTGAGCTATTTTTCAAATGAATGAACTTAGTTTAGACTCTTATACATACATTACTTAAAAATAGAAGGAAGACAAGAAAATAGTGATTAACCAAATTGTGAGCCATGAGGGAAAAGAAAAAAAATAATAACCTGGTTACTGTTGTTGGTCTTTAATTTAGGGCATGAGCTCTCTTTTCATATTACATGTAGGCAATTAGAACTTCTACCATTTAATGCCTTTCTGGTTTTCAGCAACTTCCCCCCAAACTACTGTCCCCTTCCCTCACACCTGTGGGAGGCAAGAACCTTTGTTACTTGTTGGTATTCCATGTACTGTTGTGTAGCTAATTCTCTGTTTCCACTTTTTTTTTTGTGAGACTACACTGACAACAAATAAATGAGCACTCCTGGCACATCAAAAGGAATCCAAAGGAGAGAGAATGAAATTGAGGCCAAAAGGTTAAGAGAGGCGAGGTGTAGTCACTCTTTATCTGGGCTGGTGTGTGGTGGTTTTCGTTTGAGCAAGCAATTACAGATCTGTGATAAGCCATTTTTCTGTAGTTCTACCCCAAGTTTTGATAATTTGGTCCTCAGTGTACTTGTCCTTGAATTTTTATGTTGTTTTCTAGATGCTGCCGGTCAAAAAGTCTTGGGTAAAGACTTCTCATGCTCTGCAATAAATTCGCAGTTTCAAAAGGAGACTGTGACAATATGCAGGTAAAAATTGTGTCCTATAACTCCTTCCCCACTCTGACAATCTCTCAGACAAAAACGGGAATTTAATGTGAAAAATGATTGGCTAAAAGAAAAGACAAGAGGGCAAATGCATTAATAAACACATTTCCCTCCCTGTTGCTTTTGATATGGTGATGATTTTTCTATCTTCCTTGCATATCTAATATATATCTCCATTGGCACTATTTTTCAATTTTCAATGGTAAATGAAGTGCCTACATTGAACAAATATATGCATGTGCATAAATGCATCTATAGACTATGTACATGCTAGTGATATGTTTAAGGTCATAAAGCTATTTTAGTTGAAAATCTATCAGTTTCCAAAAGTGAGACTATGTGATTCAGATAATGATGCCTTTATCCTAGTGGCAACAAAAAAATGCTTCAGAATAAGAACTGTATTTAAATATAACCTTGCCTTTTTGAACTATCACACAGTTTTCCATGGGTAAACTGAATTGTTGCATGAACAAAAAGTGCTTTTTTCAAGATAAAATATAAGATCAAATTGACTTTGGAAAAGCAAAAATAATATGACCTACTTTCTCTTTTGCCAATCAGGTAGGAAAATATACTAAAGGCATCTGAAGAATACAAATGACATTTAACGAATTCCATGTTTTGTAAAATTGCAGATATTACTGTAGTAATCTAATGATAGAATAACCAATAAAGACTAATACATGCTGTGCCATATATTTTGTGCTGTATAAATAAAAGGCACCTGCATTTTTTTTGAAGAGAGGCTTTTCTTTATAGTAATCATTTGATTTTTAGATGGAATTCACATAATCATGGTATTAGGATACTTTTTAATAAATTTTAACAATTAGTTTTTATCTCTCTGTGTAAAGAAATAGCAGCAATATTTCTGTAGATCTACAATTGTTTATGCAGATCTACAACTGGTTATGTTTCCTGATAGTGTTACTGAACTCACCCAGTTAGTGCTTATTTAATGCATTTTCAAACTAGTTTCTGGTTATTACAGGTACTTGGTTATATGTTATGTTGCTTTCTTTCAAGGTTAAGCTATTTCTGATCTTTCCTGTTAGACATCAAGGACAGCATTCGTAAGGGCAATTGCTGCTAACCAAGTGCCAAACATCACTGATCTGTTGTAACAAATGTATTAAATGCAGTTATGGATTAGGATTGGGACTATGAATGCATGTAGGGTGTATCATTGTTATTTATGGTCCATCTCTTTCTTCACGTATTTTTAAAAATATTGCACAATAATGACAGTAAGTGGGGACATTTAGAAACTTAAATACTTTCTATTAGTGAAGGTAGCATTTAATTCTGCCAACTGAAGATGTGGTGTATGTTGAACTTTCTTCACTATTAACTTCTTTTTTTTTCCATTTATTTTTATTTTATTAAAATACAAATGTCAATCAGACAGTTTCAAGACACCTTAACCATACACATTCGATGAATTAATACATTGCAAACTGTTTTCAAAACGTTTTGGTATTGTACAAGGTGCATATATGATATTATATTTACAGATACTATTTCATCAGATATCTCTTATTAGTGAATTAAGAGTGTAGTTGCTTACTTATCTTTTTTTTAATAGCTGAATTATATCAAAAATTCAATAATTATTTACCCAGTGGATGACCATAGCACTAAAAGCTGACACAATATCCTGTCCAACAACCATTAGTGCAGATCTTGCCTCTCATAGAATTATGTAGAAGCACAGCATTATCTATCCCAACTGTACTGTCTATACACACACATCATGATTTTTTCTTTCTACAACCCTTCCTTTGTCTACACCTGTCAAAAGTGGGCACTCCACTGACATTCAACTAACTTAGGTGCTTGAACTCGACACCACAATCCAACACAGTCCAGCATTCTGCAACCATAGTGAGTTATTCAAAGAAATTGTTGACCATATCGATTTACAGCTCAGCTTAATATTATGGGCTCACGATGTATACTTCATTTTTATACTTTTATACTTTTCTGCTGGATGGTTAAGACCTAGGTAGATCAAAGCTTACATACCAACACAAGAACTTTATATACCCTATGTGGTCATTGAAGTCTTCTCAGGGTTTATCTTGTAGTCCTGTACATTATTCTGTAGTTCCTTTGTCTGTGTCATCCATGTGGATGAGTCACTGCCAATGCTTGACCAGATTGCTCTCTGTGAGAGCCTGAGAGAAAGTTTTCTCTTCATGTGACTCTCCCCAGGCACACTTTAGAACTTTAATCTCTTTCCTCTGTGGCTCCACAATCTCGCTCAGAAAATTTGGAGCTCACCTGAGTCTCATGATATTGCAGTACAGGTTCTCCAATATCCTGAGTCTTCGCTGACCTTGAAAGGCTAGGGCCAAAATGTTGGCTGGCCTTGTGGCTCTTCTATTTCTCCGACTCTGACTTGTGGTCTTAGGTTGTTAACCATCCAGAAGAAAAGCCAATTAGTATCCTGCAGCACATACCATTCACTTTGCCTTATCTGACTCAATTGATTTTACTTGTTGTACATTTCCTTTTGTATTTCTGCTTTTCGCTTGTTATACTAGGGAGACTACGATATTTACACATGTGTGTCTGGTTTATTTCACTTATGAGTATATGTTCAATTGGCATCCACGTCAGTATAAATGCTTCAAACTTATCATTCTTAATACCTGAGTAATACTCCATTATATAGAAATACCACATCTTTTTCAACAATTCCTCATGTGATGGACATCTTGGTTGTTTCTAAGATATTGCTATCACACATTGTGCTGCTATAAACATAGGTACACATATATCTCTGTGATACAATGTATCCAAATCCTTTGGGAAAATTCCCAGTAGGGGGATAGCTGGCTTGAATGGGATTTCTAGTCCTACTCTTTGGAGGAGTCTCCACACTGACCTCCACAATGGTTGCACTAGTCTACATTCCCACCAGCAGTGGAGAAGTGTTCCCTTTTCCCCACAACCTCTCCAACATTTGTTGTTGGTTGATTTCCTTATGATAGCCATTCTTTCTGGAGTGATATGATATCTCAGTGTTGTTTTTATTTGCATTTCACGAATGGCTAGTGATGTGGAGCATTTTTTCATATATTTGTTCGCTTGTTTGTCCTCTGAGAAGTGTGCATTCATCTCAGATACCCATTTCTGAATTGGGTCTTTAAATTTCAGGGCCCTATTATATCTTAGTTCTTTATAAATTCTAGACAGTAGACCCCTGTCTGATTGCTTATTAGTTAGGAGTTTCTCAAAGTTTGTGGGTTGTCTTTTCACTCCGTTGACAATTTCTTTTGACATGCAGAAGCTCTTTAAGAAGAGTTGATCCCATTTGTTGATTCTTTCAAGAGCTTCCCGTGCGAATATATGTTTGTTCATGAACTCTTTACATACCCCTATGTCTTCAAGAGTTCCTCCTACTTTCTCTTCCAGGAGATCGAGTGTTTCTGTTTTAACGTTTAGATCTTTAATCATTTTGACTTTAACTTAGTGCATGGTGATAGAGCTGGGTCAAGTTTTAGTTTTTGGCATGTAGAAAGCCATGTTTTCCAGCACCATTTGTTAAAAAGGCTATCTTTCTTCCAGTGAGCTTGTGTAGCCACTTTGTCAAAGATAAGATGGCTGAGTGTTTTCGTAGATGCGTCTGTATCTTCTAATCTATTCCACTGATCCTCAGGTCTATTTTGTTGCCAATACCATGTTGATTTTATCACAGTGGCTTTGTATTATAAATTCAAATCAGGAATTGTGATGCCTCCTACCTTGTCTTGATTGGCCAAGATTGCCTTTGCTATTCTAGGTCGTTTGTGGTTCCAAATAAATTTTAGGATTGATTTCTCTATATCTGGGAGGTATGTTGGTGGAAGTTTGATAGGGATTGCATTAAATCAGTACAGCAATTTTGGGAGTATGGCCATCTTCACGATGTTGGTTCTTCCTATCCAGGAGCATGGAATATCTTTCCATTTTCTGAAATCCTCCATAATCTCTTTTCTTAGGGTGTTGTAATTTTCCGTGAAAAGATCTTTGACATCCTTGGTTAAGTAAATCCCAAGGTATTTCATTTTCCGCGGTGCTATTGTGAAAGGTATTGTTTCTATAGTTTCCCTTTCAGTGTTTGTTATCTGTATAGAGTAATGCTATTGACTTCTGCGTATTGATTTTGTATCCTGCTATGCTACTGAATTTCCCTATCAGTTCTAATAGTTTCTTGGTGGAATTTTTGGGGTCTTCCAAGTAAAGTACCATGTCGTCTGCAAATACTGATATTTTAACTTCTTCTTTCCCTGTTCTTATTCCCTTTATTTCTCACTCTTTTCTAATGGCTGTTGCTAAGGATTCCAACACTATATTGAATAGGAGGGGTGATAAAGGACATCCTTGTCTTGTACCTGATTTAAGAGTAAAAGATTTCAGTTTTTCTCCATTTAGGATTATATGAGCTTTTGGGTTGTCATAGATGGCTTTTATCAAGTTAAGATAGAGTCCATCTATTCCAATTTTCTGTAGGACCTTGAACATGAATGAGTGTTGGACTTTGTCAAAGGCTTTCTCTGCATCAATTGAGATGATCATGTGGTTTTTAGATTTCAGTCTATTAATATAGTGTATT